>WFAB01002950.1:5000-23616 GCA_018977245.1 Lethenteron camtschaticum | reverse complement strand
GAGACACTGTCAGACACGTGAGACACCGGAGAGACACTGTCAGACACGTGGAGACACTGTCAGACACTGGGAGACACGGGAGACACTGTCAGACACGTGAGACACCGGGAGACACGGAGAGACACTGTCAGACACGGGGAGACACGGGAGACACTGTCAGACACGTGGAGACACCGGGAGACACGGAGAGACACTGTCAGACACGGGAGACACGGGGAGACACTGTCAGACACGTGGAGACACCGGGAGAAGGAGAGACACGGGGAGACACTGGGAGACACGGGGAGACACCGGGGAGACACGGAGAGACACGGGGAGACACTGGGAGACACTGTCAGACACGGGGAGACACTGTCAGACACGTGGAGACACCGGGAGACACGGGGAGACACTGGGAGACACTGTCAGACACGTGGAGACACCGGGAGACACTGTCAGACACGTGGAGACACTGTCAGACACTGGGAGACACGGGGAGACACTGTCAGACACGTGGAGACACCGGGAGACACGGAGAGACACTGTCAGACACGGGGAGACACGGGGAGACACTGTCAGACACGTGGAGACACCGGGGAGACACGGAGAGACACGGGGAGACACTGGGAGACACGGGGAGACACCGGGAGACACGGAGAGACACGGGGAGACACTGGGAGACACGGGGAGACACCGGGAGACACTGTCAGACACCGGGAGACACTGTCAGACACGTGAGACACCGGGAGACACGGAGAGACACGGGGAGACACTGTCAGACACGGGGAGACACCGGGAGACACTGTCAGACACGGGGAGACATTGTCAGACACGTGGAGATACCGGGAGACACGGGGAGACACGGGTAGCTTATCAGACCGTGCCTCAATTATGGGTGTGGATCGGACAGGAATGCGGCTCAGCAAGATTCACTAAACAACCACAAGCACCACCACAAGCACCACCACCACAACAACAACCATAACAACTACAGCCACAACCACCACAACAACAACTACAACAACAACTACCACCACTACAACAACTACAACTACCACCACAAGCACCACCACAAGCACCACCACCAGAACAACCACAAGCACCACCATCACAACAACAACAAGCACCACCATCACAACAACAACAACCACCACCACAACCACCACCATCACAACAACCACAACAACCACAACAACTACTACCACAACAACCACCACAACAACTACAACTACCACCACAAGCACCACCACACGCACCACCACCACAACCACCATCACAACAACCACCACCATCACATGGGTCTCTGTGTGGTGAGTCTGTGGGTCTCTGTGTGGTGAGTCTGTGGGTCTCTGTGTGGTGAGTCTGTGGGTCTCTGTGTGGTGAGTTTGTGGGTCTCTGTGTGGTGAGTGTGTGGGTCTCTGTATGGTGAGTCTGTGGGTCTCTGGTGTGGTGAGTCTGTGGGTCTCTGTGTGGTGAGTCTGTGGGTCTCTGTGTGGTGAGTCTGTGGGTCTCTGTGTGGTGAGTCTGTGGGTCTCTGTGTGGTGAGTCTGTGGGTCTCTGTGTGTGAGTCTGTGGGTCTCTGTGTGGTGAGTCTGTGGGTCTCTGTGTGATGAGCCTATGGGTATCTGTGTGGTGAGTCTGTGGGTCTCTGTGTGGTGAGTCTATGTGTCTGTGTGGTGAGTCTGTGGGTCTCTGTGTGGTGAGTCTGTGGGTCTCTGTGTGGTGAGTCTGTGGGTCTCTGTGTGATGAGTCTGTGGGTCTCTGTGTGGTGAGTCTGTGGGTCTCTGTTGTGGTGAGTCTGTGGGTCTCTGTGTGGTGAGTCTGTGGGTCTCTGTGTGGTGAGTCTGTGGGTCTCTGTGTGTGAGTGTGTGGGTCTCTGTATGGTGAGTCTGTGGGTCTCTGTGTGGTGAGTCTGTGGGTCTCTGTGTGGTGAGTCTGTGGGTCTCTGTGTGGTGAGTCTGTGGGTCTCTGTGTGGTGAGTCTGTGGGTCTCTGTGTGGTGAGTCTGTGGGTCTCTGTGTGGTGAGTCTGTGGGTCTCTGTGTGTGAGTGTGTGGGTCTCTGTATGGTGAGTCTGTGGGTCTCTGTGTGGTGAGTCTGTGGGTCTCTGTGTGGTGAGTCTGTGGGTCTCTGTGTGGTGAGTCTGTGGGTCTCTGTGTGGTGAGTCTGTGGGTCTCTGTGTGTGAGTCTGTGGGTCTCTGTGTGGTGAGTCTGTGGGTCTCTGTGTGATGAGCCTATGGGTATCTGTGTGGTGAGTCTGTGGGTCTCTGTGTGGTGAGTCTATGTGTCTGTGTGGTGAGTCTGTGGGTCTCTGTGTGGTGAGTCTGTGGGTCTCTGTGTGGTGAGTCTGTGGGTCTCTGTGTGATGAGTCTGTGGGTCTCTGTGTGGTGAGTCTGTGGGTCTCTGTGTGATGAGTCTGTGGGTCTCTGTGTGGCGAGTCTGTGGGTCTCTGTGTGGTGAGTCTGTGGGTCTCTGTGTGGTGAGTCTATGGGTCTCTGTGTGGTGAGTCTGTGACTCTCTGTGTGGTGAGTCTGTGGGTCTCTGTGTGATGAGTCTGTGGGTCTCTGTGTGGTGAGTCTATGGCTCTCTGTGTGATGAGTCTGTGGATCTCTGTGTGGTGAGTCTATGGCTCTCTGTGTGGTGAGTCTGTAGGTCTCTGCGTGGTGAGTCTGTGGGTCTCTGTGTGGTGAGTCTGTGGGTCTCTGTGTGGTAAGTCTGTGTGGTGAGTCTGTGGGTCTCTGTGTGAGTCTATGGGTCTCTGTGTGGTGAGTCTGTGGGTCTCTGTGTGGTGAGTCTGTGTGTCTCTGTGTGGTGAGTCCGTGGGTCTCTGTGTGGTGAGTCTGTGGGTCTCTGTGTGGTGAGTCTGTGGGTCTCTGTGTGATGAGTCTGTGGGTCTCTGTGTGACGAGTCTGTGGGTCTCTGTGTGATGAGTCTGTGGGTCTCTGTGTGGTGAGTCTGTGGGTCTCTGTGTGGTGAGTCTATGGCTCTCTGCGTGGTGAGTCTGTGGGTCTCTGTGTGGTGAGTCTATGGCTCTCTGTGTGGTGAGTCTGTGGCTCTCTGTGTGGTGAGTCTGTGGGTCTCTGTGTGTGAGTCTGTGTGGTGAGTCTGTGGGTCTCTGTGTGAGTCTATGGGTCTCTGTGTGGTGAGTCTGTGGGTCTCTGTGTGGTGAGTCTGTGGGTCTCTGCGTGGTGAGTCTGTGGGTCTCTGTGTAGTGAGTCTGTGGGTATCTGTGTGGTGAGTCTGTGGGTCTCTGTGTGTGAGTCTGTGTGGTGAGTCTGTGGGTCTCTGTGTGAGTCTATGTGTCTCTGTGTGAGACTGTGGGTCTCTATGGTGAGTCTGTGGGTCTCTATGGTGAGTCTGTGGGTCTTAGTGTGAGTCTGTGGGTCTCTGTGTGGTGAGTCTGTGGGTCTCTGTGTGGTAAGTCTGTGGGTCTCTGTGTGAGTCTATGGGTCTCTGTGTGATGAGTCTGTGGGTCTCTGTGTGGTGAGTCTGTGGGTCTCTGTGTGTGTCTACGGGTCTCTGTGTGAGTCTATGGGTCTCTGTGTGGTGAGTCTATGGGTCTCTGTGTGAGTCTATGGGTCTCTGTGTGAGTCTATGGGTCTCTGTGTGAGTCTATGGGTCTCAGTGTGGTGAGTCTATGGGTCTCTGTGTGATTCTGTGGGTCTCTGTGTGTGAGTCTATGGGTCTCTCTGTGTGAGTCTATGGGTCTCTGTGTGAGTCTATGGGTCTCTGTGTGAGTCTATGGGTCTCTGTGTGAGTGAGTCTATGGGTCTCTGTGTGAGTCTATGGGTCTCTGTGTGGTGAGTCTGTGGGTCTCTGTGTGAGTCTATGGGTCTCTGGGTCTCTGTGTGGTGTGTCTATGGGTCTCTGTGTGAGTCTATGGGTCTCTGTGTGAGTCTATGGGTCTCTGTGTGAGTCTGTGGGTCTCTGTGTGGTGAGTCTGTGGGTCTCTGTGTGGTGAGTCTATGGGTCTCTGTGTGAGTCTATGGGTCTCTGTGTGAGTCTATGGGTATCTGTGTGAGTCTATGGGTCTCTGTGTGTGAGTCTATGGGTCTCTGTGTGGGTCTATGGGTCTCTGTGTGAGTCTATGGGTCTCTGTGTGTGTGTCTATGGGTCTCTGTGTGAGTCTATGGGTCTCTGTGTGAGTCTGTGGTCTCTGTGTGAGTCTGTGGGTCTCTGTGTGAGTCTATGGGTCTCTGTGTGAGTCTATGGGTCTCTGTGTGGTGAGTCTATGGGTCTCTGTGTGAGTCTATGGGTCTCTGTGTGAGTCTATGGGTCTCTGTGTGAGTCTATGGGTCTCTGTGTGTGTGTCTATGGGTCTCTGTGTGTGTCTGTGGGTCTCTGTGTGAGTCTATGGGTCTCTGTGTGAGTCTATGCGTCTCTGTGTGAGTCTATGGGTCTCTGTGTGAGTCTGTGGGTCTCTGTGTGAGTCTATGGGTCTCTGTGTGAGTCGATGGGTCTCTGTGTGAGTCTATGGGTCTCTGTGTGAGTCTATGGGTCTCTGTGTGAGTCTATGGGTCTCTGTGTGAGTCTATGGGTCTCTGTGTGTGTGTCTATGGGTCTCTGTGTGTGTCTATGGGTCTCTGTGTGTGTCTATGGGTCTCTGTGTGAGTCTATGGGTCTCTGTGTGGTGAGTCTATGGGTCTCTGTGTGAGTCTATGGGTCTCTGTGTGAGTCTATGGGTCTCTGTGTGAGTCTATGGGTCTCTGTGTGTGTGTCTATGGGTCTCTTTGTGTGTCTATGGGTCTCTGTGTGAGTCTATGGGTCTCTGTGTGAGTCTATGGGTCTCTGTGTGGTGAGTCTATGGGTCTCTGTGTGAGTCTGTGGGTCTCTGTGTGAGTCTGTGGGTCTCTGTGTGAGTCTATGGGTCTCTGTGTGAGTCTATGGGTCTCTGTGTGGTGAGTCTATGGGTCTCTGTGTGAGTCTATGGGTCTCTGTGTGAGTCTATGGGTCTCTGTGTGAGTCTATGGGTCTCTGTGTGTGTGTCTATGGGTCTCTGTGTGTGTCTGTGGGTCTCTGTGTGAGTCTATGGGTCTCTGTGTGAGTCTATGGGTCTCTGTGTGAGTCTATGGGTCTCTGTGTGAGTCTGTGGGTCTCTGTGTGAGTCTGTGGGTCTCTGTGTGAGTCTATGGGTCTCTGTGTGAGTCTGTGGGTCTCTGTGTGAGTCTATGGGTCTCTGTGTGAGTCTATGGGTCTCTGTGTGAGTCTATGGGTCTCTGTGTGAGTCTATGGGTCTCTGTGTGAGTCTATGGGTCTCTGTGTGAGTCTATGGGTCTCTGTGTGAGTCTGTGGGTCTCTGTGTGAGTCTGTGGGTCTCTGTGTGAGTCTGTGGGTCTCTGTGTGAGTCTATGGGTCTCTGTGTGAGTCTATGGGTCTCTGTGGTGAGTCTGTGGGTCTCTGTGTGAGTCTGTGGGTCTCCTGTGTGAGTCTATGGGTCTCTGTGTGAGTCTATGGGTCTCTGTGTGAGTCTATGGGTCTCTGTGTGAGTCTATGGGTCTCTGTGTGAGTCTATGGGTCTCTGTGTGAGTCTGTGGGTCTCTGTGTGAGTCTGTGGGTCTCTGTGTGAGTCTGTGGGTCTCTGTGTGAGTCTATGGGTCTCTGTGTGAGTCTATGGGTCTCTGTGTGAGTCTATGGGTCTCTGTGTGAGTCTATGGGTCTCTGTGTGAGTCTATGGGTCTCTGTGTGAGTCTATGGGTCTCTGTGTGAGTCTATGGGTCTCTGTGTGAGTCACTGGTTGACACTGGCACGCGCTGTGGTGACGTCAATCACCCCCCCTCACCCCCCTCACCCCCCCTCACCCCCCCCCTGTCACCCCCCCTCACCCCCCACGTGTCACCCGCTAATTAGGCTCCGGTAATTAAAGCTCCTTGCCCTGCCTGGAATGGGACCACGTGACTCGGCACGAGGGGGGCGGGGCGAAGGGAAGGAGGGGGGAGAGGGGAGGGGTTTTGGGGGGGGGGTGTAATTTTACAACCCCACGTGACCTTCCCCATTCAGACTGGCGCGCGCACACCCCCCCTCCCCCCCACGTGATCACGTGACATGCCTTTGTGGGCGGGCGAGGGGAGGGGCGTGGCTTGGGACGGGTGGGGGAGGGGCTAGAGAGGGGCGGCGGGGGGGGGTGTATTTATAACACCCACGTGACCTTCCGAGTTCTGATTGGCGCGCGCGCCCCCCCCCCCACGTGATCACGTGACAGGCATTTGTGGGCGGGGCGAGGGGAGGGGCGGGGCTTGGGACGGGTGGGGGAGGGGCCAAAGAGGGGCGGGGGGTGTGGTCTATTTATAACACCCCACGTGACCTTCTAAGTTCTGATTGGCGCGCGCACACCCCCCCTCCCCCCCATTGATCACGTGACCGGTATTTGTGGGCGGGGCGAAGGGAGGGGCGGGGCTTGGGACGGGTGGGGGAGGGGCTAGAGAGGGCGGCGGGGGGGGGTATTTATAACACCCCACGTGACCTTCCGAGTTCTGATTGGCGCGCGCACACCTCCCCTCCCCCCCATTGATCACGTGACCGGTATTTGTGGGCGGGGTGAGGGTAGGGGCGGGGCTTGGGACGGGTGGGGGAGGGCTAGAGGGGGGGGGTCTAATTTTAACACACCACGTGACCTTCTAGATTTGAAGCTTTCGTGACTGCAAGGATTCATATTCTTAGGTTGTTTTCTCGGTAAAGTGACGTAAGTAAAAAAGTTAAAATTAATAAAAGTAAAATAACAAGTTATTTTATTATTTTATAAATTAAAATTAATAAAAGTAAAATAAAAAAATGTAATTTTGTAAAATAAAATGCAAAAAAAAATGCAATTTTTTTATTTTACAAATTAAAATTAATAAAAGTAAAATAAAAAAAATGTTTTATTTTATCAAGTAAAATTAATAAAAGTAAAATAAATATTTTTAAAAAAAAGTTTGTTTTATAAATTAAAATTAATAAAAGTAAAATATTTTTTTTTTACTTTTATAAATTTTTATTTTTTTACCTACGTGACGTAGGTAAAAAAATAAAATTAATAAAAGTAATATAAAAATAAAATAAAAATCACAACGTTTCGGAGGCAACACAAGCTTTCATTTTATTTCTATTTTACTTATATTAATTTTTAATTTTTTACCTACGTGACTTTACCGACCAAACCTAAGAATAGTGAGTGGTCTAATTGTAACACCCCACGTGACCTTTCCAATTATGACGCGCGCGCACACCCCACCCCACTGACCACGTGACACGATGCGGGGGGGGGTCATGACCATATTTCACCAATTGGGGTCAATATGGGTCTGTGAGGTGTGATTGGTCAAAGTCACTCTCTGTGTGGTGAGTCTGTGGGTCTCTGTGTGAGTCTGTGGGTCTCTGTGTGGTGAGTCTGTGTGGTGAGTCTATGGGTCTCTGTGTGGTGAGTCTATGGGTCTCTGTGTGGTGAATCTGTGTGGTGAGTCTATGGGGTCTCTGTGTGGTGAGTCTGTGTGGTGAGTCTATGGGTCTCTGTGTGGTGAGTCTGTGTGGTGAGTCTGTGGGTCTCTGTGTGGTGAGTCTATGGGTCTCTGTGTGGTGAGTCTATGGGTCTCTGTGTGGTGAGTCTATGGGTCTCTGTGTGGTGAGTCTCTGTGTGGTGAGTCTGTGGGTCTCTGTGTGGTGAGTCTATGGGTCTCTGTGTGGTGAGTCTCTGTGTGGTGAGTCTGTGGGTCTCTGTGTGGTGAGTCTATGGGTCTCTGTGTGGTGAGTCTCTGTGTGGTGAGTCTGTGGGTCTCTGTGTGGTGAGTCTGTGGGTCTCTGTGTGGTGAGTCTCTGTGTGGTGAGTCTGGTGGGTCTCTGTGTGGTGAGTCTGTGGGTCTCTGTGTGGTGAGTCTGTGGGTCTCTGTGTGGTGAGTCTGTGGGTCTCTGTGTGGTGAGTCTGTGGGTCTCTGTGTTAGTCTATGGGTCTCTGTGTGAGTCTGTGGGTCTCTGTGTGAGTCTATGGGTCTCTGTGTGAGTCTATTGGTCTCTGTGTGGTGAGTGTGTGGGTCTCTGTGTGTGAGTCTACGGCTCTCTGTGTGAGTCTACGGGTCTCTGTGTGAGTCTATTGGTCTCTGTGTGGTGAGTGTGTGGGTCTCTGTGTGTGAGTCTGTGGGTCTCTGTGTGGTGAGTCTGTGGGTCTCTGTGTGGTGAGTCTATTGGTCTCTGTGTGTGAGTCTATGGGTCTCTGTGTGAGTCTATGGCTCTC
This sequence comes from Lethenteron camtschaticum, assembly GCA_018977245.1. Taxonomy (NCBI): domain Eukaryota; kingdom Metazoa; phylum Chordata; class Hyperoartia; order Petromyzontiformes; family Petromyzontidae; genus Lethenteron; species Lethenteron camtschaticum. The sequence continues at coordinate 15,436 of WFAB01002950.1, read as the reverse complement.
TTTGTGAGTCTACGGCTCTCTGTGTGAGTCTACGGCTCTTTGTATGAGTCTATGGGTCTCTGTGTGAGTCTATGAGTCTCTGTGTGAGTCTGGGTCTCTGTGTGAGTCTGGGTCTCTGTGTGAGTCTACGGGTCTCTGTGTGAGTCTGTGTCTCTCTATGTGAGTCTATGTCTCTCTGTGTGAGTCTATGGCTCTCTGTGTGAGTCTATGGGTCTCTGTGTGAGTCTATGTCTCTCTGTGTGAGTCTCTCTGTGTGAGTCTATGTCTCTCTGTGTGAGTCTATGTCTCTCTGTGTGAGTCTCTCTGTGTGAGTCTATGTCTCTCTGTGTGAGTCTGTGTCTCTCTGTGTGAGTCTGTGTCTCTCTGTGTGAGTCTATGTCTCTCTGTGTGAGTCTATGTCTCTCTGTGTGAGTCTATGTCTCTCTGTGTGAGTCTATGTCTCTCTGTGTGAGTCTATGTCTCTCTGTGTGAGTCTCTCTGTGTGAGTCTATGTCTCTCTGTGTGAGTCTGTGTCTCTCTGTGTGAGTCTGTGTCTCTTTGTGTGAGTCTCTCTGTGTGAGTCTATGTCTCTCTGTGTGAGTCTATGTCTCTCTGGGTGAGTCTCTCTGTGTGAGTCTATGTCTCTCTGTGTGAGTCTGTGTCTCTCTGTGTGAGTCTGTGTCTCTCTGTGTGAGTCTATGTCTTTCTGTGTGAGTCTCTCTGTGTGAGTCTATGTCTCTCTGTGTGAGTCTCTCTGTGTGAGTCTATGGGTCTCTGTGTGAGTCTATGTCTCTCTGTGTGAGTCTCTGTTGGCTGTAGGTTTCGCGTGGAGCGGGCTAACCGCTGCCCCACCGCTCCCCCTCGCCGTGGCCGAACGCGTCCAACGCCTCTACTGCCCTCTGCTGCCCGCCACGTGACCTGCAGCTGCCCCTCCTGCCCCACACACTAAGGGGCCATAGACTCACACAGAGACCCACAGACTCACACAGAGAGCCACAGACTCAGACAGAGACCGACAGACTCACCACACAGACACCCACAGACTCACCACACAGAGACCCACAGACTCATCACACAGAGACCCATAGACTCACACAGAGACCCACAGACTCACACAGAGAGACATAGACTCACACAGAGACCCACAGACTCACACACAGAGACCCACAGACTCACACAGAGACCCACAGACTCACACAGAGACCCACAGACTCACCACACAGAGACATAGACTCACACAGAGACCCACAGACTCACCACACAGAGACCCACAGACTCACCCAGAGAGCCATAGACTCACACAGAGACCCACAGACTCACCACACAGAGACCCACACACTCACACAGAGACCCACAGACTCACCACATAGAGACCCACAGACTCACACAGAGACCCATAGACTCACCACACAGAGACCCACAGACTCATCACACAGAGACCCATAGACTCACACAGAGACCCACAGACTCACACAGAGAGACATAGACTCACACAGAGACCCACAGACTCACCACACAGAGACCCACAGACTCACACAGAGAGACATAGACTCACACAGAGACCCACAGACTCACCACACAGAGACCCACAGACTCACCCAGAGAGCCATAGACTCACACAGAGACCCACAGACTCACCACACAGAGACCCACACACTCACACAGAGACCACAGACTCACCACATAGAGACCCACAGACTCACACAGAGACCCATAGACTCACCACACAGAGACCCACAGACTCACCACACAGAGACCCACAGACTCACCACACAGAGACCCCACAGACTCACCACACAGAGACCCACAGACTCACCACACAGATACCCATAGACTCAACACACATAGACCCATAGACTCAACACACAGAGACCCACAGACTCACCACACAGAGACCCACAGACTCACCACACAGATACCCATAGACTCAACACACAGAGACCCACAGACTCACCACACAGAGACCCACAGACTCACCACACAGAGACCCACAGACTCACCACACAGAGACCCACAGACTCACCACACAGAGACCCACAGACTCACCACACAGAGACCACAGACTCACACAGAGAGCCATAGACTCACACAGAGACCCACACTCACACAGAGACCCATAGAATCACACAGAGACCCACACTCACACAGAGACCCACAGACTCACATAGAGACCCATAGACTCATCACACAGAGACTCATAGACTCACACAGAGAGCCATATACTCACACAGAGACCCACAGACTCACACAGAGAGCCATATACTCACACAGAGACCCACAGACTCACACAGAGAGACATAGACTCACACAGAGACCCACAGACTCACACAGAGGGCCATAGTCTCACACAGAGACCCATAGACTCACACAGAGTCCCATAGACTCACACAGAGAGACATAGACTCACACAGAGACCCATAGATTCACACAGAGGGCCATAGTCTCACACAGAGACCCATAGACTCACACAGAGTCCCATAGACTCACACAGAGAGACATAGACTCACACAGAGACCCGTAAACTCACACAGAGAGACTTAGACTCACACAGAGAGACATAGACCCACAGAGAGACTCACACAGAGACCCACAGACTCACACACAGAGAACCCCCCCTCAAATATGACGTCACAAAGCTCTGACCCCCCCTCACCCCCCCAAAATAAAAATGAAAGACGCTTCAAATCGCTTTAAACGACACTTGGTCAACACATTTTTTCAACGGTTTTAAGGTAATTTTATGGGGCGCTGATTCCAAATCTGGCATCAGTTTTTGTCTATCACATCAGGTTTTTGAGATATCAAATATTGTTGCATTTTCAATAAAAACTGCAGGAAGAAAAATATTAAATAAATTTGGATATCTACATAAAATGATATTATAAACACACTATCCTAGAAATACAGCACCGTGTTTTAACACTAAAGCAGTCCACTGACTCGCAACAACTTGCAATCATAAGTGACAGAGTTAATTTCGGGTAAAATCAATGAAAATGGGGTATGCCGATAGCATAAAAATTAACCTGTAAAAACAAAGTTTTTCACTATAAATCCTTTATATGCGTGGCGGCTAGAGTCCTCTCGTCCTCTGGCTTGAGATGGCTGCCACCTATGGGTCAGATGATTGCATGGCACCATTAAGCAATTGGTAATTAAATATAATATTTTTGTCGTAGAAAGTGTATAATTTTGGAATTTTTTTTCACGAACATTAATTGTCACGCACAACGAGTCTGTGTGGAAAATGTCAGCTCGATTGGATCACGGGAAGTGGGTTAAAAAACGAGCGAAAGATTTGCACGGTCGTAAGCAAGCAAGCAAGCAAGCACGCAAGCAAGCAAGCGAACGTAATATAAAGGATTTAAAAATGAGATGTGATAGAGAAAATCTGAGATCAGATTTGGAATCGGCACCCTGAAATGAGTCTAAAACAGCCAGGCCAGAAAAAAATGTGTTTTTAAATCCTTTATATTAAGTTCACTTGCTTGCTTGCTGCGACCGTGCAAATCTTTCGGTCGTTTTTTAACCCACTTCCCGTGATCCAATCGAGCTGACATTTTGCACACAGACTCGTTGTGCGTGACAATTAATGTTCGTGAAATTTTTTTTCCAAAATTTTACACTTTTTAGGACAAAAATATTATATTTAATTACCAATTGCTTAATGCTGCCAGACAATCATCTGACCCATAGGTGGCAGCCATCTCAAGCCAGAGGACGAGAGGGCTCTAGCCGCCACGCATATAAAGGATTTATAGTGAAAAACTTTGTTTTTACGGGTTATACTTATTAAATCCTTTATATTAAGTTCACTTGCTTGCTTGCTTAGGACCGTGCAAATCTTTCGGTCGTTTTTTAACCCACTTCCCGTGATCCAATCGAGCTGACATTTTGCACACAGACTCGTTGTGCGTGACAATTAATGTTTGTGAAAAATGTTTTCCAAAATTTTACACTTTTTAGGCAAAAAAAATATATTTTACATATATTCAAATAGAACGCATTCATGGCTTTGGCTGAACGTTAATTAATTTTCGTGAATTTTTTTTCCTAAACTGTACACTGTTTAGGGAAAATAAATAAATATTTAATTACCAATTGCTTAATACTGGCAGACAATCATCTGACCCATAGGTGGCAGCCATCTCAAGCCAGAGGACGAGAGGACTCTAGCCGCCACGCATATAAAGGATTTAGAGTGAAAAACTTTGTTTTTACGGGTTATACTTATTGTTGTACTCATTGACATGTAAATTTTGTCTCTAACCCTCTCCCTCTCGCTGCCTGCGCCCCCCCTCTGTCTATTTAAGGCCTCGCCACAGAGACGATCACCCCACTCTGTACCTGTGTTACTCTCTCTCTATGTATCTTGGTGATGTCTGTCTGCTTATTTGTCTGTCTATAGTTTTTTCTGGTTAGATTCTAGGTCGCTCTTTCATTTAAACCTGATGATGATTGCTTGTGTTGCAATCGAAACGTCGTGGTATGCTATTATTTAATTTATTATTTTATCTTTAGACGTCACCGCACCCACCCAGGTGCGTGACGTCATTTAAGTACGGCCCCACAGGTGACCTGTCAATCATCTGATGACGCTACCGGTAGGCGTTGTCTACCGTCTACCCACGTGACCCAACCTATGGGGCCCAATCTGTAGTCATCGTCAATTTCATTCACAATTCAGACTTTTGGTTCATTTACATTGCGGCTACAGTTATTCTAGTAACGTAGAGTTTTACTGGTAGGAACGAAGTGGACCAGACACCAATAGATTATATCGTCCGTCCGTTTGTCCGTCCGTCCGTCCGTCCGTGTAGCAACATCGCCCCCTACTGCAAACACTTGGCAGGACCCTACAAAAACCTTTAGACTCAGTGACGCTTTCCTGGCTAAACAAGTGTAACATTCCCTTATAATTCCCTGAGATAGCTTTTAATTAAAACTTTTAAATTAAAATTTAACTCACAGCGGCCTAAAGCCTACAGCTAGGCCTAAAGCCTAGAACTAGGCCTCACACTCTCCCTTCGTATCGTACCCCCGCGTGTGTGAAAGGGAGTTAATGTTTAACAATGTTACATTCCCCGATGCTTTTAAATAGAAACATTTACATTTAAAGCTTTTACATACATCATTAAAACATTTAAATTAAAAATTAACTCACGGCGGCCTAAAGCCTACAGCTAGGCCTAAAGCCTACAACTAGGCCTCACACTCTCCCTTCGTATCATCCGATTAGGTGCAGCAACATCGCCCCCTACGGCAAACACTTGGCAGGACCCTAGAAAAACCTTTAGACTCAGTGACGCTTTCCTGGCTAAACAAGTGTAACATTCCCTTGTAATTCCCTGAGATAGCTTTTAATTAAAACTTTTAAATTAAAATTTAACTCACAGCGGCCTAAAGCCTACAGCTAGGCCTAAAGCCTAGAACTAGGCCTCACACTCTCCCTTCGTATCGTACCCCCGCGTGTGTGAAAGGGAGTTAATGTTTAACAATGTTACATTCCCCGATGCTTTTAAATAGAAACATTTACATTTAAAGCTTTTACATACATCATTAAAACATTTAAATTAAAAATTAACTCACGGCGGCCTAAAGCCTACAGCTAGGCCTAAAGCCTACAACTAGGCCTCACACTCTCCCTTCGTATCATCCGATTAGGTGCAGCAACATCGCCCCCTACGGCAAACACTTGGCAGGACCCTAGAAAAACCTTTAGACTCAGTGACGCTTTCCTGGCTAAACAAGTGTAATGATACATTATGTTAATATTCTTTGGTTATTCCTTCCTACCAGCCCACCCCGCAGGGTCCTGTTATTTTAATGATAGCCTCGTACGTTATGTGGTCGTCTTGCACGTTGCTATGATTGTAAATGTGTTTTGTAATCGTAAGGAGTGTTGTTATGATAATGGCGTTGTTATAAAAGTGTTGTTGTTTTTGGATTTAAAGCTTTCGTGACTGCAGGGATTCATCTTCTTGGTTCTTTCGGTAAAGTCATCACGTAGAATTGAAATAATAAAAAGTAATTACATTATATTATTATAGTATTTTATTTTATTATTATAATGTATTATTTTATTATGTTTTATTTTTATTATTTTATTATTTTCCTTCTACGTGTTGTTTCGATTTCAAGCTTTCGTGACTGCAGGGATTCATCTTCTTGGTTCTTTCGGTAAAGTCATCACGTAGAAGGGAAATAATAAAATAATGAAAATAAAACATAATAAAATAATATAATACAAATAAAATAATAAAATAATAATATGTAATAATATAATAATATAGTGGCCGAAACGTCGTGAGAATTATTTTATTATGTTTTATTTTTTATCATTTTATTATTTTATATTATATTGTATTATTTTATAATGTTTTATTTTATTTTATATTAGTTTATAATGTTTTATTATATTATTTATTATTATTTTATTATATTATTATTTTATATTATATTATTTTATTATGTTTTATTATGTTTTATTTTTATTATTTTATTATTTTATATTGTATTATTTTATGTTTTATTTTATTTTATATTAGTTTACAATGTTTTAAAAATTATTATATTATTTAAAATTATTTTATTATAATATTATTTTATTATGTTTTATTTTTATTATTTTATTATTTTCCTTCTACGTGACTTTACCGAAAGAACCAAGAAGATTAGTGTTGTTGTTGTTATACGTGAACTCACCAGGACGTGAAATGTCGTTGTGGGTTTCTGTTGGGGGTTGGTGCCTTCGATTGTCGGTGCCGTGTGGGTCTGGGTTCATAATGGCCGTGTCACCCACCCACTCGTTCACTCACTCATTCACTCACCCACTCATCCACCCATTCACTCACTCACCCACCCACTCATTCACTCACCCACCCACCCGCTCACCCACTCACCCACTCATTCACTCAATCATCCACTCACCCACTCATCCACCCATTCACTCACCCACCCACTCATTCACTCACCCACTCACTCACTCACCCACCCACTCACTCACTCACTCACCCACCCACCCACTCATTCACTCACCCACTCACTCACTCACCCACCCACTCACTCACCACTCACCCACCCACCCACTCATTCAATCATCCACTCACCCACCCACCCACTCACTCACCCACTCACTCACTCACCCACCCACCCACCCACTCATCCACCCACCCACCCACCCACTCATTCATCCACTCATTCACTCACCCACCCATTTACTCACTCACCCACCCACTCGTTCACTCACCCACCCACTCATTCAATCATCCACCCATTCGCTCACCCACCCACTCGCTCATTCACTCACCCACCCACTCATTCACTCACCCACCCACTCATTCACTCACCCACTCACTCGTTCACTCACCCACTCACCTACCCACTCACTCACTCAATCATCCACTCACCCACCCACTCATTCACTCACTCACCCACCCATTCACTCACCCACCAACTCATTCACTCAATCATCCACTCACCCACCCACCCACTCATTCACTCACCCACCCACTAATTCACTCAACCATCCACTCACCCACCCACTTATTCACTCTCCCACCCACTCACCCACCCACTCATTCACTCACCCACCCACCCATTCACTCACCCACCCACTCATTCACTCAATCATCCACTCACCCACCCACTCATTCACTCACCCACCCATTCAGTCACTCACCCACCCACTCACTCACACAATCATCCACTCACCCACCTACTCATTCACTCACCAACCCATTCACTCACCCACCCACTCGTTCACTCACCTACCCACTCGTTCACTCACCTACCCACCCATTTACCCACCCACTCACCCACCCACTCACCCACCCACCCACTCACTCACCCACCCATTCACCCACCCACCCACTCACCCTCCCGCTCATTCACTCACCCACTCATTGACCCAGCTCCCCACCCACTCATTCACTCACCCACCCACTCACCCACCCACTCATTCACTCACTCACCCACCCACTCATTCACTCACCCACCCACTCACTCACCCACCCACTCACTCACCCACCCACCCACTCACCCACTCACCCACCCACCACCAACTCCCCCCCCCCCCCCCCCCCCCCCCCACACACACACAGAGACAGACACGACACACGAAATCTGCGCCTTTGTCTTCAATAAATATCGTTGTCCAACGTACCACAGTGCTTGACAACACGAATAGATTAGCAAGGTACAACATCAATAATTTAACCGATAATACTGTGGTGGTGATGGTGATGATGGTGGTGGTGGTTTACGATTTTCCCATCGTCACCATCACCGTCGTCATGGTCACCGCCACCGTCGTCATGGTCACCACCGCCGTTGTCATGGTCACCGCCGCCGTTGTCATGGTCACCGCCGCCGTTGTCATGGTCATCACCGCCGCCGTCGTCATGGTCACCGCCGCCGTCGTTGTCATGGTCACCGTCGTCATGGTCACCGCCGTCGTCGTCATGGTCACCGCCGCCGTTGTCATGGTCACCGTCGTCATGGTCACCGCCGCCGTCGTCATGGTCACCGCCATCGTTGTCATAGTTACCATCATCGCAATCACTGAAATCTGCAAGTTGATAGCAACCAACCGCTTTGTCTGTATCGAGGCAACTAGTTGCTACATCATCATCATCATCAAAATCGCCACTTTGAAATCTGCAAGTTGATAGCAACCAACCGCTTTGTCAACATCGAGGCAACTAGTTGCTACAACATCATCAACATCATCATCATCATCATCAAAATCACCGCTTTGTAATCTGCAAGTTGATAGCAACCAACCGCTTTGTCTGTATCGAGGCAACTAGTTGCTACAACATCATCATCATCAAAATCGCCGATTTGAAATCCGCAAGTTGATAGCAACCAACTGCTTTGTCAACATCGAGGCAACTAATTGCTACATCATCATCATCAAAATCACCGCTTTGAAATCTGCAAGTTGATAGCAACCAACCGCTTTGTCAACATTGTCGCAACTAGTTGCTACATCATCATCAAAATCACCACTTTGTAATCTGCAAGTTGATAGCAACCAACTGCTTTGTCAACATCGAGGCAACTAGTTGCTACAACATCATCATCATCATCATCAAAATCACTGCTTTGAAATCCGCAAGTTGATAGCAACCAACTGCTTTGTCAACATCGTCGCAACTAGTTGCTACATCAACATCATCATCAAAATCACCACTTTGTAATCTGCAAGTTGATAGCAACCAACTGCTTTGTCTGTATCGAGGCAACTAGTTGCTACATCATCATCATCATCAAAATCACCGCTTTGAAATCCGCAAGTTGATAGCAACAACCGCCACCACAACACCCACCATCACCATCACCCACCCACTCACCCACTCACCTCACCCACCCACTCACCCACTCACTCACTCATTCACTCACTCACCCACTCACTCACTCATTCATTCACTCACTCACTCATTCACTCACTCACTCATTCACTCACTCACTCACTCATTCACTCACTCACTCATTCACTCACTCACTCACTCAACCAACCACCCACTCACCCACTCACTCACTCACCTCACCCATCCACCCACTCACCCACTCACCCACCCACTCACTCATTCACTTACCTACCCACCCACTCACCCACCCACCCACTCACTCACTCACTCACACACCCACCCCACCCCACCCACTCACCCACCCACTCACTCAACCACCCACTCACCCACCCACCCACCCACCCACTCACTCACCCACCCACCCACCACTCACCCACCCACTCACCCACCCACCCACTCACCCACCCACCCACCCACCCACTCACCCACCCACCCACTCACCCACCCACCCACCCACTCACTCACCCACCCACTCACCAATTCACTCACTCACCCACCCACCCACACACGCCCAGGGCGCTAACCGCCGCGCCACCGCTCCCCGCTAGCGCACACCCCCTCTAGCTCGACTCGGCCTTAACAAAACAAAAACGAGCATCCGGCGCGGGAGGTGCGTAGAGCGTCGTTGGGGAGACAAAGACGGCCGGGCAGAGGTTCTGGCGTACACACGAACCACTGTGCATCGATTTTCGTCGTGAGGTGATCCAATCTGCAATCACACATCGACACCAAACATCAATATCATCATCATCAACATCATCATCATCATTATCATCATCAAGATCATTATCATCATCATCAACATCATTATCATCAACATCATTATCATTATCATCAACATCATTATCATCAACATCATTATCATTATCATCAACATCATTATCATCAACATCATTATCATTAACATCATTATCATTATCATCATGAACATCATCATCAACATCATCATCATCACTAACATCATCATTATCACCACCAACACTGCAGGTCACGCACTCACCCACTCATCCACTCACCCACCCACTCACCCACCCACTCACCTATCCACCCACCTACTCACCCACCTATTCACTCACCCACCCA
>WFAB01002949.1:0-23617 GCA_018977245.1 Lethenteron camtschaticum | reverse complement strand
GACTGGATGAAGGGTTGACTGGATGAAGGGTTGACTGGATGAAGGGGTGACTGGATGAAGGGGTGACTGGATGAGTGAGTGACGAGATGAGTGCGTGATATAATTATTGAGTGAGTGGGTGACTGGATGAGTGTGTGATAAGGTGATTGCGTGGGTGACTGGATGCGTGGGTGACTGGATGAGTGGGTGACTGGATGAGTGTGTGATAGGGTCATTGAGTTAGTGACTGGATGAGTGGGTGACCGAGTTGTTTAGTTGAGTGCGTTGTTGTGAACTGCAGTGAGGCGCGGTGGTTGAACGCGGAGTGGATGAGACGAAGCGGTCAAAGTGTCTGGTAGACCGAGTCCCTTAACGTGGGTGGAGGGGGAAATCAACGAGGTGAAGTTCACTGCAACATTCACCACGGTGGTGGTAGTAGTCGCAGCGAAAAAACGAGTGATACTGGTGCGCGTGGAAAGATGAATTAATGACAGGAGGTGAAGTGGTGACGTGGCGTAGTGAGGAGGCGAGGTGGCATGGTGAGGAGGTGTAGAGGAGGGTGCCCCGCTCTTGGCGTTGATCTTGGTGAACACGTGTCCACGCCCCGTCTCGTAGCTCTGCCCGGTGCTGATGCAGCCTCCACTGGCCGCAGCGCCCAGCGGCCTCGCCGAGTCCGTGCCCAGCTCCGCTCTGAGCAAGCTCTCCATTGCGCCCGTCTGCTCGCAGCGACAAACACAACGATAAACTCCCCCCCCCCCCCCCCCGTGGCCTCTAACAGACTTATTTCCTATGGAGAGGTGATTTCTTTAAACAAAAGGAAGGAGCAGCAATGGGCTCTCCTTTATCTCCTGCTTAGCGAATCTGTACATGGAAACTTTAAGCAAGAGCACTTGCTTCAAGTACATTAAAACCATCTTTTTGGTTTAGTTGTTGTCTGCCCACATGGTAATGATACACTTAATGAATGAATGTCTAAATCAGAACCGGCCCTAGACCTTTGGGGGCCCTAAGCAAAATTTGGTTGGAGGCCCCTTTGATGTATGATTTTTTTCACCCACTAGCTAGCAGTGACTCTAGGGGGCCCTCTGCTGGCCACGGGCCCTTTGAAATTGCAAGGGTCGCTTAGTGGCTGGGCCGGCTCTGGTCTAAATCATCTCAATTAACAAAACCCGGCCATACAGTTGACCATGGAAATGGAGGTGAATAACACACTCCCTTTGCTGGATATTTTGCTCGGACGAGGCCTAAATGGTAAAATAACACACTGCGTTTACCGAAAGGGAACCCCGCACAGAAATCATCTCTCATCAAGACGCTCATACATCAGGCTAAAACAATGTCAGATGGTGAAAGTCTGAGGAGAGAGATTAAACATGTCAAAGAAGCGCTACGATTGAATGGCTACAATAATGCTCAAATTAACAGAGCAGTGAATACCAAACCTAGATCGAACAGCAATACTGCTGAAAGCGATCAGATTATTAAAACTATTAAAATACCACATATCGCGGAGTACTGACAAATTAGTTCTAGTTTTGGAAAAGCAAAAAATCTAAGTAAGATTTGGAATGGTACACAAGTTTTTTTTTATTGGTACTAAAGATGAATTGCCTAAGTTATCAACATATGGTGTGTATCGGATTAATTGCTTATGTGGCAGATGTTATATTGGACAGAAGGGACATAACATTAGCGTAAGACTAAAAGAACACCAAATAATTATTAAACATAACTGTTGGAAGTTGCAGAACATGCTTTCCAACAACGACACTCAAATTCATCTTCTTGGTTCTTTCGGTAAAGTCACGTAGAAGGGAAGTAATAAAATAAAAAATAAAAAACATAATAATATTACTTTATTTTATCATATAATATTATTATTATTATTATATTATTTTATTATGTTTTCTTTTTATTATTTTATTACTTCCCTTCTATGTGACTTTACCGAAAGAACCAAGAAGATGAATCCCTGCAGTCACGAAAGCTTTAAATCGAAGACACTCAAATTATTTTGATAACAATGAAGTTTGTGTAAAACTAATTATTACTGGCCAAGACAAATTCGCGAATCCATTGAAACTGACAGAAATACAAATAATTTTAACCGCTCTGACAGCTACAGGCTTAGTGCGGCTGGAAGCGTGTTATTAAGTAATTGTGATTGTAAGATGAGGAGATGAAGGCAGAAGAAGACGTGGGGCGATGTGGTGATGCGGTCGAACGTGGTGGCCCGTGGAGCGGAGGGAGAGATGGCGCGGGACGGGGCGGTGTGGAGAAGGTGGCAAGGACGGCGGACCCACGTGAGTGGGCCAAAGCGTGGAAGAAGAAGACATCTTACATTTATCATTACTATAGAGGAAACATACTAATTAAATGATCACTAATCAATTATATAATTTATACTTACGCGATCAACCCAAAAAAACTTTGTTATGAAATTAGGGCAATTTATTAAATATATTGTATACAAGAAAATACAGCAATTGACTAAAAATAGAGGTTACCTCGGCAGCAGTGAACATGACGGAATTTCATCATGGAAATGTCCGCAGCACAAAACCTTGAGTTCATCGCCCCACACGTGGTACCTCAGCCTCAGGATGAAATAAATCATCAGGAAGTTCTCCGTGTGCATCGTGCGCGCTCCAAATCCGTAGTTGGGCCGCTGTCTTGGCACCCAGCCAGCCGCCTTCTCTTCTTGGGGCAGTCGGAGTCCAGCGCGCTATCGAAGGGCACGTGGTGAACGCTCAGGACGTGTCTCTTGAGCTGCGACTTCTGTGTCGCTCTGTACGAGCAGTCACTGCACGGGAAGGGCTTTTCCTCTGGAACACAAGACATCCACCATTGAGCACACGCACGCGCTAATCCATCATTTATTCATCACCATGCAGTGGATGCCATAACATCACTACGTACATGGGACGTTTTATCAATCACGGTTGCTGACCTCAGGCCCAAAGGCCCAAAATACCAAATGGCCAGCAACAAATACCTCCGATTAGCACGGTTGGCTGCGTATGGTACGAAAGAAGTTCAACATACGTACAAATAGTAGAAAAGCAAGATACCGATTTCCTGAAAAATATCAAAAGAACACATTTTTGGGGCTTATTTTGAAGCCCCAACATTTTGCACTTCTTCGTATGGTTGATATTGATGCAGAGCAACAACTATAATTTAACACTGAGGTGGTTGAGCCAGATTATTCTATTACAGCTCATTAATTAGCAATAATTACCTGCAATAGAACGAGTACATGTGCATGGAAGTCAGGTGTTAGTACAATGAAGAGGAAATTCCCATTATGGAAATGACTCGGTCTATTCATTTAACAATGTTCCCTAAATTGACCCACTTGTTTAAATCAAATTTACCCCGGTTAAGAAATTAAGACACTTTTTGGAATTTGTCAAACAATGTATTTTGCTCAGTTTCATTCCAATCGTGCTATTGGCTCCATGTCATGAGATGAAGTATCCCTGTGCAACTCTCACACAGCAGTGAACCACCTCATGTAAGAGAACAGCTTGTGGAAGGAGATATCATTGCACTACTCATGACATCCCTTCGTGACCGTTTTTTATCCACTCAGAGGTTTTTCAATTTCCTACATGCCACGCAACAACAGAAGTGTTTGCTGGAAGAAGTGTTTGGTAACTGGATAAGACCATCAATGAGAAGCCAGTTTAATCATGGCTCAGTGACTGAAACCTAGAGTTTAACCCAACATCCGAGCAGCACCACATCCGATCTCTAGACTCCTCAGCACTGGCATACAAATATAGTCAGCATATGCGTACATTACTTAATTTGTGAAATTATCAATTACATCCAAATGAAATGTAGTGTGTGCATTACTCGGACGTACCTAAAGGTGCCAGGTTGGGTTCATCCACCTTGGGGATGCTCTGCTCCACGCAGCCTCCTGCTTCCGTGCAGTCCATCCTCTTGATGTCCGAATTCTGGCTGTTGCTACTGCTGCAATTGGTTACGCTGGTGGTGGTCTTTCTTCTTTTAATGGACTTACGTCCCCTTCGCTTTTCCTTCTTCTGCTGCAAGGCCATCAACACTTTCATGCTCGTAATAGGATCGAGAGCAGCGTATGGTTTATTCTCACTGACTGGTGAAGCAGTTTGTTGACGTGGAACTAGGCCAAAGCATTCAAGAAAATTGGATTTCACGTCATTTATCTTAACGCCACTATCTTTTGTCGAAGCGTAATCATGTTCAAGCTTCGGTCTGTACAAAAACTGTGCGTGAAGACTTTCATGAGTTTTCAGGATTTCAATCGGACATAAAAATCCGCAGACTGAGCACATCTCATAGGGCGACGGTGGCTTCAACACCGCATTGGCAAAACTGCCGTTGTTTACCAAGCCTGGTGCACCCTTTATCAAATAATCCTTTTCGTGGGTCTTCATGTGCCTTTTGAATTTTCCTGGCTGATCATATCTTCTTCCACATATGCCGCACCACTGCTCATGGGTCTCCTTGTGCGTTTTGAGGTGGGAATCTAGGCACCATGCCAGTTGGAATTTTTTCCCACAAACGTCACAAGAGATTAGTTTTTTCCCTCTTGTAACTCGATCGCATTGAGGTGGGGTTAAGATGGGTGCTGGTGAAGCGCCATCGATGGTCAAGGCGATTCTCCCAGCACCACTATGACTAGCAGCAGCGGAGTTGTTCTCGGACATCTGAAACAAAAGACAAAGGTCACCCGTGTCATGTGTGTACTCACAAAGGCATACTTAAGGTGACATAAGATTCATATATACTAGAACGCATTATACCAGAACTCCACAATATTCCTATCATGTACGATTTTATTCCTCTCATCCACCCAAATAAGATTTTGTTTAACAACAATGACTAACTACCTCCATTTTCCTAATGTTACCCACCAAATAGGCCTTTCTGTATAAATACACCAACAATATAATGGTGGCACCACACGTTCAGTCCACTATTCACAACACTCTGACTCGCAATCTCCAAAGATTGTAATATCATTTCTGTACGAGGGCCCGTCAAAAAGTTTTGAGAATGGACACTTTTTTACAAACAACTACGTAAAATAGTCTTTAATAAAAGTACAGTATAGTACTACTAATGGCACTAATAAGTCAACGTCATTTTCTCTCATGCTAATTATTACAATGTTAACTAGTTACCCAGGAAAGCCTCATTGAGTCTAAGTACTGCATTTTCAGAAAGGTCTCATTGCATTGAGATGTTTGTGTGAGTGGAACCCAGAAAGACCCCACTTGCATATGGGGAAATAACACAACTCAGCACAGATAGATGCAACCCACAAACTCAAAGCATTCCCTGTTCAACAAGCATTCAAATCAAGTCGTTTTCTTTTTACCACAGTACTTTATGGAATCCTCAAGAATAAATGTATTTTAGAAGTATTAAACTATACTTGAAGATGTGTGAGATTGTAATTCTGCAGATGCAAGCACAGGTAAACTCGTGCCTGCATATAGATTCTGGGCCTCCTCACTTCACCAAACCCGCATTGACCGGCATGGTGAAGTATGGTTAAACAACTCCCACGAACGACATGGTGTGGGGGAGGCCTCTATCAAAACGCCGGATCGACAAAGGGCTGATACATGTCACGACATTGTTCGTTAAGACCGTTCTCTAGTCAGCACAAGCCGTCTATGTAGAGTTGTAGACAATAGAGGGCACGACACACGTGTACACGATGTGTGTGTGCGTATATTCAGCGTGTGCATCACGTAATAATTATATAAGGTCGCGATTATGCTCAAAACGAACCAAATGTATAACATCACGAATAACTTTGGAGGTCTGCGGAGCCTGAACAATATTTGAAGTAGACACTGACCCTTGCCACGAGTTCTTATGAACTATAACTAAACTATAAACTATTTCTATTTTACCAGGTAAGGCCCACTGAGCTTTATAGCTCTTATCAGAAGCGACCTGGCCACAAACGACAGCTCAACTTAGTGGCTAATATCATGTGGACATTTATAGCAGCCAAGTACTCTTCTAAACTCACGTTTCTAAATGTGGAGGGGAAAGCCGAAGGACCAGCAGAAGAATCTATGCGACCACGGGGGAAATAAAAATGTACAAATACAGAGCAGGCGTCAGGGTCGTGATGGAACCTGCACGCTGCTGTAGGCCTGGCGAGGTAGTTAACATCTCGCCACCGCGGCGCCCCTGATTAAAAGCTTAGCCGTGTCCAGCAAGGTTATTGACGCACATCACTCGACTCACGGCACCACAAGTGATGTAATAAACAAATAAAACAACAATAAAGTAGAGAGGCGCTACTTACATTGAACAATGTTGTTGTTAACTTTAAAAGGAGCGCGCTTGTCGGGGTTGGAGTCCAGGGTTCGCGTTCTCCTCTGCGATTGGTCAGCGCAGGGTGACACGCCACGCCCCCTTTGGTTATTGCACGCCCCACGTAGGCGCGAGACTCCTCCCACTTCCTGGATAAGCCACGCCCCTCGCGGCTATGCCCCGCCCACTGTCGGCCAAGCCACGCCCCGCGGATCGGGCCAAGCTCACCCCACGGTTAAAGCCCCACATCCACAATCGGAATCTTTATTCACAGACAGTCCTCGACTTACGAACGCCCAAATTACAAACAGCCGCACTTCAGAACCAACTGGCATGAAATATAATTATTTTATATCGCCTGACAACGCGAACTCGCGCTTGTGAGTGAGTGCGTGAGTGAGACAGTGAGAGAGTGAGAGGTCGACTCAGCCTCAGATGGGTACCTGGTGCGGTGTGGAGTGAACATCGCACTGGGGGAGACAAAGGCGGCCGTGGAGGCGAATCCTCCAGTGCTCACCGACACACTCACCACGCATCTCACCAACCTCACTCACCAACCCAATCACACCTCACCAACCGCATCACTCTCAAATCCCACCTGGCAGCATCTGCACGCCACGTTGATGGCCAGCAGATGGCAGCATCTCCACGCCATATTCTTTACGTCGATAGAAAATAAAAATAAAATAAAAAATACAAATCATGAAGAAAATAATAAAAGTTTTTATTATTTTAAAATAAAAGTTGTATTTCATTACTTTATTTTCATTTTCATTTCTAACTACGTGACTTTCCTGAAAGAACCAATAATATGAATGTGGGTTTTTTGTTTATTATTTAAATTTATATTTTTATTTGTATTTTTATTTGATTTATTTTTATTTTCTATCGACGTTACTTTACCGAAAGAACCACCCTAACCCTAAAGGAGGCCATGAAGCCAGATGGCTTGCAAAGAACCTCTGTCTTGGAGGTTCTTTGCAAGCCATCTGGCTACCATGAGAGGTTCGTTCATGAGGCTATCCACATATACAAACATAGAGACAATTTCAACCGAGAAGATGGTTTGTGGCTTAGCAATCATTGAAGGATTTAATCAACCATTTCGGGTCTTAATTGATTGTGTTCACGATTACGGTGACTTTCAGACCGTATTCCATTTTCTGCCCCCCCTCCTCTTAACCGAACATAGATGGACTCGTCCATCTGGCAAACTGCCAAATCGCTGTCCTTGGTGCTGATGTTAGGAAAAACCACCACTTTTTTCAAATTTTCTTTCTGTGGATTTCACACCTGATGATGATTGCTTGTGTTGCAGTCGACACGTCGTGAGAATTTTTATTGTTTTATATGAATATTATTTTATTATTTCCCTTCTACGTGACTTTACCGAAAGAACAAAGAATATGAATCCCTGCAGTCACGAAAGCTTTAAATTAAGAACATTGTTAAATGTCAGTAGCGCCTCTCTACTTTATTGTTTTGTTTAATACATCACTTGTCGTGCCGTGAGTCGAGTGATGTGAGTCAATAACCTTGCTGGACATGGCTAAGCTTTTAATAAGGGGCGCCACGGTGGCGAGATGTTAACTACCTCGCCAGGCCTACAGCACGTGGAGGTTCCATCCCGACCCTGACGCCTGCTCTGTATTTGTATATTTTTATTTCCCCCGTGGTCGCATAGATTCTTCTCCTGGTCCTTCGGTCCCCCCCCCCCCCCCTACATTTAGAAACGTGAGTTTAGAGCACTTGGCTGCTATAAATGTCCACATAAGCCACTTCGTTTAGTTTTCACTTGTGTCCAGGTTTCTTCTGAAATAGAGCTACATGGCTCCGTGGCCCTTACCTGGTAAAATACAAATCGTGGCAAGGGTCAGTGTCTACTTGAAATGTTCATGCTCTGGAGACGTCGAGAGTTGTTCGTGATGTTTGAGCATAATCGCGACCTGATATAATTGTGCACGTGATACACACTGAACGTACGCACACAAACATCGTGTACACGTGTGCCGCATCGTCTTTCTACATAGACTTATCGTGTTGGCTACAGAACGGTCTTACCATACAATGTCGTGACATATCAGCTTACCTTGTCGATGCAGCGTTTGATAGAGGCCTCCCCCACACCATGTCAGCCGTGGGAGTTGTTTAATCATAGTTCACCACGCTGGTGAATTCGGGTTGGTGAAGTGAAGAGGCCCAGAAATTACATGCAGATTCAAGTTGGCCTGTGGTCGCATCTGCGACATTACATTCTCATTTGCAAATAAATGACACATCTTTCAGAATAGTTTAATATAAAGATGCATTTATACTTAATAATTCTATACAGTACAACGGTAAAAAGAAAACTCGGTTTAATTATTTATCGAGTGTGGGTAGAATCTGTACAGAGTTGTGCTATTTCCCCATGTGCAAGGTGGGTGGGGGGGGGTCTCTCTGGGTTCTACTCACACAGAGCCAAACGCTCATTAATGTAATTGCCAAATATCTCAATGCAATGGGAAACTTCTGACAACAATCAGTCTTTGGACTCAATGAGGCCTTCCAGGGTAAATAGTTAACATTGTGTAATGCGAGCGTAAATGGGAAGGCCGGATGTGACGATCCGAGAGGGAGGAGTCAGGGTCACGTGGGAGAGAGGTTATAGGAGGGAGCCCGGAAGAGATCTAGGCAGTCGAGGGAGTGAAGAGGGGAGACCACGTTGGGTGGCCGCCGTGCCATCAGCCGCGAGGCTGATCGGGCTGGGCACACCGCCAGCTAGCGGTGTGCGGAGAGAGAGCGGAGTGTGCGGGGCGCACAGGCGTGCGAAGTTGCAGGGCTAGCAGAGTGGCTAGCAGGACCGTGCGGGTAGCACGGGGCTAGCGGAGGGCTAGCGGAGGGTGCGAGGTTGCACGGGCTAGCAGAGTGGCTGCAGAGTGTGCGGGAGCACACGGAGCAGCGGGGTGGCTGCTAAGTGCGCGGGGCACGAGGAGGACGACGCTGGGCCGAGGAGGAGGCCAGCGGGGTGCGGAGGAGAAGAACATCAATAAAGGACAGACGGAGACCAACATCGTGTGAAGGAGTCCTTTATTACAATTGTAATAATTAGCATGAGCAATAATGAAGTTCACTTATGAGTGCCACGAATAGTACTATACTGGACTTTGAATTAAGACAATTTTACATAGTTTTTAAGAAAAAAGAGTCCATTCTCAATACTTTTTGATGGGCCCTCATGCAGAAATTATATTGCAATCTTATATGAGGATTGGGAGTCAAGTGTGTCAGGAATAGGGACTGAAAGTATGGTGCCATAATTAGTTTGCTGTTGTGTATATACAGGAAGGATCTCTGGTGGGTAGCATTGGGAAAATGGAGATAGTTAAGTTATTGCTGTTCATATACAACATCTTATACTGGTAGGAACGAAGTGAACCAGCCTACAATAGATTATATCGTCCATCCGTCCGTCCGTCCGTGTAGCAACATCGCCCCCTACTGCAAACACTTGGCAGGACCCTACAAAAACCTTTAGACTCGGTGACGCTTTCCTGGCTAAAGAAGTGTAACATTCCCTTATAATTCCCTGAGATAGCTTTTAATTAAAACATTTAAATTAATGAGGCTTTCCTGGCTAAACAAGTGTAACATTCCCTTATAATTCCCTGAGATAGCTTTTAATTATTACTTTTAAATTAAAAATTAACTCACAGCGGCCTAAAGCCTACAGCTAGGCCTAAAGCCTAGAACTAGGCCTCAAACTCTCCCTTCGTATCGTACCCCCGCGTGTGTGAAAGGAAGTTAATGTTTAACAATGTTACATCCCTGATGTTTTTAAATAGAAACATTTACATTTAAAGCTTTTACATAAATAATTAAAACATTTTAATTAAAAATTAACTCACAGCGGCCTAAAGCCTACAGCTAGGCCTAAAGCCTAGAACTAGGCCTCAAACTCTCCCTTCATATCGTCCGATTAGGTGTAGCAACATCGCCCCCTACTGCAAACACTTGGCAGGACCCTACAAAAACCTTTAGACTCAGTGGGGCTTTCCTGGCTAAACAATTGTAATAATACATTATGTTTATGTTCTTTGGTTATTCATTCCTACCAGCCCACCCCGCAAGGTCCTGTTTTGGGTGTTGATGTTAACCTTTCGTGACTGCAGAAATCCATACTCTTTGGTTCTTAAGGTAAAGCCACGTAGGTAAAATAAATAAATACTATTTCACGACATTTCAATCGCAACACAAACGGTCGTCCTCAGGCAGAAAAAAAAAATCCACTGCATCTCCGACCAGCGCCGCTTAGCCAGTGAACTTCAGCACATATGTAATGGGTTCCGAAGACACTTGTAGAGGTAACTTCTTTATTACGATGCAACACTCCAACAGTCCTGATACTCTGTTACAGCCTAGGGACACAGCCTACTCCGAGCGTGCCTGACTGGCTACGCTCTCGGGTCCTCCGGCTACAATTACCCTAGGGGAGGCTACCTGACCCGACCCAGCCAAGATGCGGGTCTAGACTCTGGCTTCCTCGGAACTCGCCCTTATAAGGACGTAGAACCGGGAGTCCCAGAGTCCCACCACTGGCCCGCACAGCGTCCCGGCCCTTACAAGCGGGACGAGGGGGTCCAGGGTCCTAAGCTGGCTGGTCTTGGGTCTTGAGCTGCGACTGGTCCTGATCGGCTAGGGAGCGGCCCTTTTATCCCTCTTGCCCATCGAGGGGTGGGGTTGTGTGGGATCCCAGATTCCCCACAGACCCCGTTGGTGGCGCCAAGGGGCTTAGCTGTCTGGGTTGTCTGGGATCCTAAGGCCCGGCGCCGAGGGCTTAGCTGCCTAGGATCCTAGAGCCCCCAGCAGCCCCCCCCCCCTCTTGGGCTGGCACAGTGGCCCCTCCCCTGGGGGTCCGAGGTACCTGCAGATGAGCCCGGTCCACCACTGCCGGTAAGTGTGACCCACCTACGGCACTACACATACACCAAGCCCTCAAGATGAATGGATACTCAGACCGCACAATCTGCAAAGCTGTATCTCCAACCATGGCGAGGCAACCATCTGAGGACCCAATCAAACCCATCACTTTGCCATACATATGTAATGCGAGCGTAAATGGGGTTGCTGCTGGACTCTGGCCCAATCACACGACCCGGGGTATTGGGGGCGGAGCCCGGTATGGGGGGCGTGTGAGTGGGGCCGCCGTTCACCTCGGCAGCTCCAATGGGAAGCGAGGTGAATGGAGGTGGAGCCAGCAGGGCAGTATGGGAAGGCCGGATATGACGATCCGGAAGGGAGGAGTCAGGGTCACGTGGGAGAGATGATATAGAGGGGAGCCCGGAAGAGATCGGGGCCAGTTGATGGAGTGAAGAAGCGGGACCACGTTGGGTGCCCGCACCATCAGCCACGTGGCTGATGGGGCTTCGGCACAATGTCGGCCAGAGGTGTGCGGAGCGGGAGAGGGGAGATGCTGGTCCCTTGTCAGGACCAGCGGGGTGTGAGGACGAGTGGAGGAGTTGAAGAGGAAGCGCGTGCGCGGGGCGCGCGCGAGACGACGCTGGTCCGTGGAGGAGACCAGTGGGGTGCGGAGAAGAACCTGAATAAAAGACAAGCGGAGACCAGCAGTGCCTGACGGAGTCTTTTATTACACATAGCAGGTGTTACAAAAAAAAATATTTCCAAAATCTTAAACAAACACAAGATCCAGGTCCAATTCAATATAGTACACAAAATTCGTAATTTGATCCCACCTGTGAAGGATGTAATTCCTGACATGTAATACCCTGGTGTCTACAAACTAAGTTGTGTCTGCGGTAGCAGTTACATTTGGGAAACTCGGACCGTGTTTGCGAACACAAGACAGATGTGAAACACGGCAGAACCAATACCTCTGCCGTGGATGATCATTGTTATAATGCAGTGGGCTCGCACGATATTGTTTCTTCTGAGACCTAGGTACTCTGCAAACGTTCGGGCTACCATCAAAGATTTGTCCATTAAGCCATCTATATATATAAAAATCGCAAATCTGTCTGTCTGTGTGTGTGTCTGTCTGTCTGTGTGTCGTCGGACCATACGCAGTTTCATTAGACGAAATGTGAGGTATTTGCGAGACACGATTGGTCCGTTTGGTTTACCACGGCGGTTGCTCCTGGCAACGGGTAGTGACGCATTCGCTGCGGGGTGGACGCCATTTTTAATTCCCGTTAAAAATATGCGCACGCATTAACACGCGACTCTGAGGTAAATTCATCAAAGTTTCACGTCCTCTTCACTCCCCCCCCCACCCCAATGTGTGCAATTACTATTATAGGGTCGGTAGATAATAAAATTATAGCGATTAAACAGTATTATTGTAACGCGGGGGGGGGGGGGTAACGGCCCCAGTACCCAGCCTCAGCCGGGTGGGCAATCTAGGCGAGGCCGGAGGCTCTGCACGGTACTAGGCCTCGACACCCCACCCGTGTCAAGCGACGACTTTGTGGTATAAACTCGATATACCCAGCGTTGCCCGGGGGGAAAATACATTTAAAATCTTCTGAAAACTTTAAAACATTACATACCAATGAAAAAACAACTGTTTTAATTACTTTTTAACCCGACGCGCCAAGAATCGATTCTTTAAATGTTGACTGTAGAAATAGTCATTAAGCTGGGTGAGCGTACTGGCAGTCTATAATGTCGACTGTAGCCTGGTTATTAAGCTGGGTGGGTGTACTGGCAGTCTATAATGTAGACTGTAGCCTGGTTATTAAGTAAAGTGAGTCAATTTGTAACACGTAGGCTTTCGCGACCATTATTCATAAACAACGTTATTGGGTTTAGATCGCCTTATTTATTAATGTGTTGTAACCCTCCACCACCCGACACGGCCAATCAGTAAAAAAGTGTCATGTTGATAAAAGACTAATAGTTCACTGCTTTAGCCCACCGGTGTGTTCAAGCGTGAAACCACAACAATTACCATTTCAGATGAAAAAACAACTGTGTCATTACTTTTAAACACGACGCGCCAAGAATCGATTCTTTAAATGTTGACTGTACAAATAGTCATTAAGCTGGGTGAGTGTACTGCCAATCTATAATGTAGACTGTAGCCTGGTTATTAAGCTGGGTGGGTGTACTGGCAGTCTATAATGTAGACTGTAGCCTGGTTATTAAGTAAAGTGAGTCAATTTGTAGCACGTAGGCTTTCGCGACCATTATTCATAAACAACGTTATTGGGTTTAGATCGCCTTATTTATTAATGTGTTGTAACCCTCCACCACCCGACACGGCCAATCAGTAAAAAAGTGTCACGTTGATAAAAGACTAATAGTTCACTGCTTTAGCCCACCGGTGTGTTCAAGCGTGAAACCACAACAATTACCATTTCAGAGTACGACGTTTCGCTGATGCTGGATGCAATTACCAGCGAAACGTCGTACTCAAAAATTATCTGTCCGTCTGTGTACGCTCGCTTGCGAGGGATTTGCCGGGAGGCACGTCCCGTGCCCCGCGATGGGAATAGGCATGTCAGTTTTTTTATCCGTCACCTTTAAAGTGGTTTAATGATCGATTTAGTGATATTCAACTTTATATATATAGATTTCACCGCGCGGCTCGGCGCTTCCCATGCCAAAGGTCGCGGGATCGATCCCCGCGTCCTTCACAGGCGAATATATTTTTAAATCCTTTATATTAAGTTCGCTGCCACGCATATAAAGAATTTTGAGTGAAAAACTTTGTTTTCGGTGGAATGGCAAAAGCGTGGGTTACCCCATGCGCACATCTTGGTTTGGTTGGCAGAAAAAATACGCCGAATCAAGTGGATCTCATTATCACTGCTGAGATCCCAGATCTCAACATCGACCCTGCTTTGTACAAAACTGTCACTACAAACTTGCTTCATGGTCCATGCGGAAGGGACAATCCTTCCTCACCGTACATGCTAAATGGCGTTTGTTCCAAGCGCTACCCGAGGCAATTCATTGTGGAAACACAAACTGACAAAGAAGGGTATCCTTTGTACAGAAGACGAGATTCCAACCATGGTGGTCATACATTCAAAAAGACTATCCGTCGGAAAGAATTTACGTACGACAACCGATATGTTGTGCCATACTCGCCGATTTTGTGCAAGATGTTCCATGCGCACATCAATGTCGAATATTGTCAGTCTGTGAAGGCTATCAAATACATTTGCAAGTATGTCTACAAAGGCAGCGACCAAGCTGTGTTTGAGGTCACTGGAGGCACTGAAAATTTTGACGAGGTTCGACAGTTTCAACAGGGCCGCTACATAAGCAGCAACGAGGCTATATGGAGAATCTTCAGCTTTTCGATCCATGATCGGTTTCCTGCCATTGTCCATCTTGATGTGCATCTCGAAAACGGTGAACGCGTGTATTTTACAGCGGGCAACGTCGACAGAGTCCTTCAAGTGCGTCGCAATACTACGTTGACTGCATTCTTCCAACTTTGCGAAAGCGATGAGTTTGCGCGTACGCTACTGTACTCAGACATTCCGTCGTATTACACTTGGAAGAACTACACTTGGAACCGTCGTCTCAAGGGGCTACCAGTGGAAGGCTGGCCTGGCGCTTGCAAGGACCACGCATTGGGTCGGCTGTATACCGTTCATATGTCCCAAATGGAATGCTATTATCTCCGTTTGCTTTTGATTAACGTCAGAGGCCCGACATCCTTTGAGTCCATTAAAACGGTCGATGGACAACTTTGTGATACGTTTAAACAAGCGTGCCAAGGTTTGGACCTTCTTGAAAGCGAAGATCATTTGCACCAGGCCATGCGAGAAGCAGTAGACTGTCGAGGACCATCAAAAATCCGCGATCTATTCGCTATTATTTTGACTACGTATACTCCAGCTAATGCGAGGGAGCTGTGGGATGCTTACAAAGATCACATGGCTGAAGACATTCTGTTTCGCTTGCGAAATGAGTCCAACGACCAAGGAGTTGAATTGTCCGATGCTATGACTAATGAGGCTTTGATCTTGATTGAGAACATGACTTTGTCTATGGCGGGGCGGGTGTTGGACCACTTTGGTCTGGATCCACCTCGAAGAGACCTTGGAGTGCCCCTTTGTGCTGAAATTGTTCGGGAGCAGAACTACGATACTATTGCTCTCTCACGTTTTGTGGACCACAATCTGCCTCTATTGCAGAATGTGCCTGAGCAACATACGGCATATGTATCATTGATGGACAAGATCTACTCCGGACATGGTTCCGTCACCTTCCTCGACGCACCTGCTGGCACTGGGAAGACGTTCCTCATCAACACCATATTAGCCTCCGTCCGGTGCAAAGGAGATATTGCGTTAGCAACAGCTTCTTCTGGCATTGCTGCTACTCTTATGGATGGGGGACGCACAGCTAATTCCACATTCAAGCTACCTCTCAATTTGACACGTGAAGATGCCACTTGCAATATCTCCAAGCAAAGTGGTACTGCTAAATTGTTACGTGCTTGCAAAGTCATTGTTTGGGATGAATGTACCATGGCACACAAAAGAGCTCTAGAATTCCGCGATGAGACTTTACGCGATATCCGCGAACCCGGTCAAGTCATGGGAGGAGTCTGTGTCATTTTATCAGGGGACTTTCGTCAGACCCTGCCTATCATTACCCGGGGAACCATGGCGGATGAGGTCAATGCGTGCTTGAAGAAAAGCCGCGTTTGGACCCAGGTCGATAAGCTAAAGTTGACTACTAACATGCGCCTATTGACCAGTGGCGATGTGTCGGCTCAACGTTTTGCCGACACATTACTCCACATTGGGAATGGGACTATGCAGCCAATCCATAACGATGACGTTGCACTCCCTCACGACTTTTGTCATATGTTGTCGTCTCCTAGTGACTTAAAAGACAAAGTCTATCCTGATATCGCCACCAAACCTATGGGAGATGAATTGTGCACTTGGCTATGTGGACGAGCTATACTGGAACCCCGGAACGATGATGTCAATGCAATCAATGCTGATATTTTGGGGTTGCTGTCACAGCCTGCTGTCACGTACAAGTCGTTCAACAAGACACTTGAAAATGACGATGCAGTCCGCTTTCCCACTGAATTTCTTGACTCTCAAGAATTGCCAGGCATGCCTCAACACAAACTGGAGCTCAAGGTTGGCGCACCTATAATTTTGTTGCGAAACCTCAATGCTCCAAAACTCTGCAATGGTACAAGACTTTGTGTCAAGTCTTTGTTTCCTAACTTAATTGAAGCAGTTGTGTTGACTGGCAGTCACAAAGGGGTTGAAGTGCTATTGCTACGGATCCCCATTATTGCCGAAGAAGTCCCCTTTTCCTTCAAGTGAACGTAATTCCCCATTCGTTTGGCTTATGCAATGACCATTAACAAATCTCAAGGTCAAACATTGCTAATTGCTGGGATCAATCTACAAACGGCTTGCTTTGCCCACGGCCAACTATACGTGGCCTGCTCTCGCGTCGGATCCGCCAAGAATTTATTTGTCTACGCACCTGGCGGTGTCACGAAAAACATTGTGTACCCACAAGTTCTCATTGATTAGTTTTTAAACTTCCGTAATAAATTATCTTTAAACACTTCACTTAAACACACTCTTTACTTACCTATTTCTAACACTCCGTAATAAATTATTCTATACACTTTTACATCTTTCTCTGTCCCCACTTATGTACCCGCCACAAGCGGAACGCGTCCACATGCAAACCACAAAATACAAAGCCTCCAACTCAGACAACACGTGAAGACCCGTGCAACGCCGGCTTTTACTGCTAATTGGCAAAGTTGTGAATATGTGTGTCTGTTCAACATGTTTAGCGTATTTCCCGACATGCAACAAACTGGAAATTTGCCATGTGGGTACTTTCCAGACTGTACACCATGCAAACATTATAAAAATACACTTTTTTTTAGGGGAGGGGGGGAGC
The DNA here is from genome assembly GCA_018977245.1 of Lethenteron camtschaticum. NCBI lineage: Eukaryota > Metazoa > Chordata > Hyperoartia > Petromyzontiformes > Petromyzontidae > Lethenteron > Lethenteron camtschaticum. The sequence goes on along the minus strand of WFAB01002949.1, from coordinate 6,406 downwards.
TCAATAATGCATATATTTTTGCACAGCAATTGAGCTGTGACGTCAAATCTGTCATGTGACCCGCGCATGTGGAAGCGTAACGCATTGTAGTGTCGTGGTTAGCGCGCCGCGCTACGAACCCGGCGACCCGAGTTCCATTCCCGCTCACAGCCACCACTGGTGACGATTATTTGAACCGGTCCTGGGCCTCCCCTAGGTCAAATCAGCCTCAAAACGAGTAACTGGTGTGGCGTATGAACATCGCCACTGTGGAGACAAAGGCGGCCGGGCGTGGTGGATCCAAGTCCCGGGCGAAGCCGGGTAGTACAGCTAGTCCAGATATATAAACACGGAGACAATTTCAACCGAGATGGGTATAAGCTAAGCAATAATTGTAATGACGTTATTAACCAAGCAAAGTCGTAACTTTTTGTGGTGCTTCCATCCTTCCTGCCTTTTGGCTGTTATCTCCGACTCTCTGAGTTGCATTACCCTGTTGGGTGCCTCTGCATTAACAGGCTGGGGTCTCACTAACATGGCCACCTCTGCTCCCTGAGCCTCGATGTATCGATGGTTCTGGCTGTGTGATGGGCTGTGTGTCTCACTAGCACGACCACCGTTGCGGTGGTTCTCTTGCGTTGATGCGCTTGCCTCTCACAGCGCAGTTGGCAGCGCCGCAGCTTGTTACATATAGACATGACATTAACTTGCTAATCTCCCTAATCTCTCTGCCTAATCTCTCCCATCAACATAGTGCTCATCTCCCATTAACACTGCTGTTGTGTGCATATGCAAGGACGATACTCTTATGCGGCGACGGAAACTTATTTCATGCTAATCTCTCTCCCTAATCCCCCCAATTAACACAACTGACATGCTTGCATCCGGGGATGTAATTCCTTTCCAGCTCAGACCCCACCTGCTTGCCCTTCGCCACATATTTAACCTCTTGTTGTAACAGCTCTCTCGCTGGTGCAGCAGTTCTACTGCTGGATTCTTTTTCCGACTGAGGACGACTGCTTATGTTGCGATCGAAATGTCGTGATATATTATTTTAAATTTTATTTTTCTACCTACGTGACTTTACCGAAAGATCCAAAGGGTACTTATTTGGGTGGATAATGAGTAAAATAGATAGGATCTGCACTATTGAGGAGTTCTGTTATAATGAATCTGTTATAATGAATCGTGTCACTTTATGTGTAGAGGTATTACGTAGAGGGGTGTAGCAAGCCGTTACGTTGGGGTGTCTACATCAACGTCCGCATACAGCCCTGTCCCTCGGGGGGGCAGTTGGGTATATAAGGCGGTGCGTGCGCGAGAGAGCTCGAGGCAGTCGTTGGAGCAGAAGAACCAGTGAAGACTGAAGACCAGCTAGCTAGCCCTATAGGCCGCTGTACGTGAGCTGTATCGTTCAGTTTCGTTCCGACAAACGGGACACTACTTTTTCTTTTGCTCAATATGTTCAACGTTAATAAAAGGTATCCAAGCAAAAAGTTCTCCACGCATTATCCTGCAGTTAATGAGAAAAGTGTAATTTATTGGCGCACTATATTGACTGCGTATTGAGACATATAAAACTGTTGAGCTAGATTTTCAACCAATCAGCATCGAAAATGTAAGTAGGTCAGAGCCAAAATCAAGCCAATATCACTACGCACATGTAAACATGGAGGAGGACGTAACAGGCGCAGCTTCATCTGATAGCGGCGATCAAGCTCGATTAACACCCGTAAAGTGTATTCTTCATGTCGGAAAAGATGGTGGGAATCTGAAGCAGCGTATCATCCCAAGACTAGGTGAGTTCCACACAGCCATGTCCTTTATGGCAGTGATAGGCAAACGTTTCAAAGAAGCAGGACTACAGGATATGCTGATTGAATCAAATGTCGTAGCTGTTGGTTCAATAAATGGAGTCATTAGTGGACATCACTACAACCGTAGCATTCGTGCACACAAACTCCTATTTGAGGTAATGCATTTCTTGTGGTTGAGGTCATTTCTTCAGTCCCTTCCTGAGCAACAGCACACTCGTTACATATCAGCCATGGAAGATCTAGTATGAGAGTACAAGTCTGAGGCAGGATTTTCATCTAACTTAGTGTCTGACATATTATCAGATATGCTGTCCTGCTATGATAGATATGTACATGAGATGAACTCTGTTAATCCCACCTTTGGACTTTGGAGCTCATACTTTGAAATGGTTCAACTGTTACTGAGTTTCATTAGAGCAACCAGAGACTCTGACTGGAGCCTTCACTTAGCAACAGGTATGCTGGCATGGTATTTTCCATATAACTGCCAAAATTATGCAAGGTACCTATCAGCAAATTGGGTCGAGATGATCAATCTTCCAAAGACTCATCCACACTGCTATGAAGAAGTTACTGCAAAAGGAAACTGGACAGTACAGTGCAGAGGCGTAGCTAGGAAGGGGGCAGGGGGGTACATGTGTCCCCGGGGGCCAAGGTAAAGGGGCGCCAAAATGAGGCTTACTAAGTTGCATTATAACTTATTGCAGCGGGCGCGGCAGCCTGAAACTACTGCACAAATCTACACCTCAACCTAAAAGTTTATATATCCCGCCACACACAGCCTACATGTCATGTAATTACATTTTGGTACGCGCGCCTATTAAGAACTTACATGGAAGAACGTCCCAAACAACAGACACGCGCAGTCTTTCAGCCTTAGTCACTGGCCTGTTTTTTGGTGGCGGAAACTACGACGCGTTATGAAGAGCGTATTTGATCGACTTCAACAGGAGATGTCAACACGGTTTTTATGACTAAAAGACTTGAACACAAAATTTTGATTTCTGCTGGACGTCAATACTCTTCTATCCGACACAGATGTCGATGCAATTCGTCGAAATTGCACAGATTTTGGAAATTTCTACGACACCGACATCAATGGCCACGAACATTTCACAGAAATTGGAGATTTCAAAATGCTGATCAGTAACCGGAATGAAGTTCTACCAGAAACTCCTTTGGATCTTCTTGGTTTTATTGTGTTTTATGGAGACGACATAAATGGACAGCACCACATTTGTGACCATGGAACATTTTGTGTGTGAGCTGTATGGAGAAAAGGTATCAGATGTTAATTTGGCCAGATACAATAGGTTCTGGGTCCAGGCCTCTTCCGAACAGGCATTACCTCCAACAAAAGATGCACTTATAGAGCACTTCAAGCGTGCTAACTACCAAGCTGCAATCCACAGGAGTGCATTGGATCATTTTATAAATTCTCCCAGTCCAGACGGCTTTGGATGGATTGTCAAGGATGGTGATCTCATCATATCATGGATGACTAAAGATCCAGCTCCTCAACAGATTTTGGGGTCACTCCACTGTGGGTGTAAGTCTGGTACTTGTACAGGTGGAAGGTGCTCATGCCACAAGGCTGGCCTGGCCTGCACTGACCTATGTAAATGTGTTCATTGTGACAATGTGAGATTAACTGAGGATATTGTTTCATGTGAATCTGATAGTGAGGACAGTGATCTTGATATTTAGTAATGTGTATATGATAATAAAATTAATATAGGACATATATATAAATCAATCAAAATTAAATTTTGTTTACAATAATCATCCCTGTGAATATGTACATGTAGTGCAGTTACTGCTCGTGTATGCGAATTGACAATTCACCATTAAATGTGTAATTTTGAAAAGTGTTTTTTTATATATTATATTTTGGCTTAATTCTATTTGTTATTCAGATTTTACCTCAAATATTACCTTTGAATTGGAACAACATAATGAGAAGTAATTGGGATGTTAATGCTACAGTAGAAGTTTTCTTGATAATCTTATCATGTTTACTGTGCATAGATAGCAACTTCAGGTAATACACACATTTCAAACTGGTTTATTTTGTACTTCAAGTGGTAATTCTGCATTTTTGGGTTTATATAATAAACAGGTTTGAAAGTGCAAAATTCCCTATGGTTTCCCTTTTTTTTAAATGGGCACCTTTAGCATCATTTTTCTCAAATACTGCAAGGTTGTGTGCGGAGAACTTTTTCCTAAGGAATCTCTATATATTTCTGATGTTAAATATAAAAAAGTAGGTAGTGCCCCAAATGGTGGAACGAAACCCTATTTCTAGGCCTCTTTTAGGCTACCGACAGTGGCCTACTGGGACTACCCTGACTCGCTGCTCTCTTAAGAGCCGAGCAGGGCAAGCCAGGGGCTACCTCAGAGCAGCGAGGTCTGTGTTCTTGTGAGGGCCAGGCTCGTGTGGCTGAGGGTCGGACCTGAGCCGAAGCTGGGCCAGGTCAGTTAGCCTCTACTAGGATGGTCTGGGTTAGAGGAGTGTAGGAGCTAACGGGGAAACGTTAGCCGAGGGACACTGCCTCGGATAGACCGGGTGAAGGGGCCGTTACCCCTTCCTGTGTTAGGGTGCGCTACGTACTGTATAGTACCCATTTATTAATAAATACGTGTTGCCTCCGTCAAACGTCTCCTGCGCTACTTACGCCGTTACATATGTATGCATTTGTGAGTCCACATATGACACAGGTGTAATGCGCTTGACCTTTGTCTTTTGTTTCAGATATCCGAGAGCAACTCGGCTGTGAGTCATGGTGCTGGAAGAATTTCCTTTACCATCGATGGCACTTCACCAGCACCCATCTTAACCCCATCTCACTCCGATAGAGTCACTAGAGTGAGAAAACGAATCTCTTGCGACGTCTGCAGGAAAACATTCCAACTGGCATGGTGCCTAGAGTCCCACATGAGAATGCACAAGACTGGTGGTCAAAGCTGCAACATCTGCGATAAAAGCTTTGATCAGTCCCTACAAACTCAGAAGGCACATGGAGACGCACAGAAAGAACTCCCGTGTCAAGGGGCGCACATGGCATAGTGAATGACGAAAATTTTGCCAATGCGGTGTTGAAGATGTGTGAGAGCGACTCGGCTGCGAGTCATGGTGCTGGGAGAATTGCCTTTGCCATGGATGGCAACAGCAGCAGCTTGTCGAGTCCTGGTGGTGAGGAGGCAGAGTTGCAGACAATGGCACTTTCTGCAAAGGGCGCACCTGCTTGCAATGAAGTTATTGCTATCACAGCAACCGCGCATGGAACGAAGGCGCACGCTGGGAAATGCCACGCCTCACCTGCGCCCGTCTCGACTCCACCTCACTCCGATAGTCACTAGAGTGAGAAAACAAATCTCTTGCCAAGTCTGTGGGAAAGCATTTTAACTACCATCATGCCTCGAGTCCCACATGAGAACGCACCATTAACACAACTGACATGCTTGCATCCGGGGATGGAATTCCTTGCCAGCTCAGACCCCACCTGCTTGCCCTTCGCCACATATTTAACCTCTTGTAGTAACAGCTCACTCACTGGTTCAGCAGTTCTACTGCTGGATAATTTTTTCGCCTGAGGACGACTGCTTGTATTGCGATCGAAATGTCGTGATATATTATTTTTCATTTTATTTTTCTACCTACGTGACTTTACCAAAAGAACCAAAGGGTACTTATTTGGGTGGATAAGGAGTAAAATAGATAGGATCTGCACTATTGAGGAGTTCTGTTATAATGAATCTGTTATAATGAATCGTGTCACCTTATGTGTAGAGGTATTACGTACAGGGGTGTAGCAAGCCGTTACGTTGGGGTGTCTACATCAATGTCCGCATACAGCCCCGCCCCTCGGGGGGACAGTTGGGTATATAAGGCGGTGCGCGAGAGAGCTCGAGGCAGTCGTTGGAGCAGAAGAACCAGTGAAGACTGACGACCAGCTAGCTAGCCCTGGGACTACCCTGACTCGCTGCTCTTATAAGAGCCGAGCAGGGCAAGCCAGGGGCGACCTCAGAGCAGCGAGGTCTGTGTCCTTGTGAGGGCCAGGCTCGTGTAGCTGAGGGTCGGATCTGAGCCGAAGCTGGGCCAGGTCAGTTAGCCTCTACTAGGATGGTCTGGGTTAGAGGAGTGTAGGAGCTAACGGGGAAACGTTAGCCGAGGGACACTGCCTCGGATAGACCGGGTGAAGGGGCCGTTACCCCTTCCTGTGTTAGGGTGCGCTACGTACTGTATAGTACCCATTAATTAATAAATACGTGTTGCCTCCGTCAAACGTCTCCTGCGCTACTTACGCCGTTACATATGTATGTATTTATCTTCTTGGTTCTTTCGGTAAAGTCACGTAGAAGGGAAGTAATAAAATAATAAAAATAAAACATAATAAAACAATTCTCACGACGTTTCGGCCACAACGCAAGCAGCCGTCCTCAGGTGAAAACCAGGTCCGTCGAGGCGACAGAGTCTGAATGAAACAGCACACGAGCTTGGAGCATATATATAAGCTGGGCGCATTGACAAAGGAATTTGCATATCAAAAGGAATTTAGCATATTTATGGGAAATGCAGGAATGTGATTAGTACTGCATATGCATGTGCA
>WFAB01002948.1:5000-23621 GCA_018977245.1 Lethenteron camtschaticum | reverse complement strand
GTGGTGAGTCTGTGGGTCTGTGTGATGAGTCTGTGGGTTTCTGTGTGGTGAGTCTATGGGTCTCTGTGTGATGAGTCTGTGGGTCTCTGTGTGGTGAGTCTATGGGTCTTTGTGTGATGAGTCTGTGGGTTTCTGTATGGTGAGTCTATGGGTCTCTGTGTGGTGAGTCTGTGGGTCTGTGTGGTGAGTCTGTGGGTCTCTGTGTGATGAGTCTGTGGGTCTCTGTGTGGTGAGTCTGTGGGTCTGTGTGATGAGTCTGTGGGTTTCTGTGTGGTGAGTCTATGGGTCTCTGTGTGATGAGTTCGTGGGTCTGTGTGGTGAGTCTGTGTGTTTCTGTGTGGTGAGTCTACGGGTTTGTGTGATGAGTCTATGGGTCTCTGTGTGGTGAGTCTATGGGTCTCTGTATGGTGAGTCTGTGGGTCTCTGTGTGTTGAGTCTATCGGTCTCTGTGTGGTGAGTCTATGTGTCTCACTGTGTGCTGATTCTATGGGTCTCACTGTGTGATGAGTCTATGGGTCTCTGTGTGGTGAGTCTGTGGGTCTCTGTGTGGTGAGTCTGTGGGTCTCTGTGTGGTGAGTCTGTGGGTCTCTGTCTGGTGAGTCTGTGGGTCTGTGTGGTGAGTCTGTGGGTCTCTGTGTGGTGAGTCTGTGGGTCTCTGTGTGGTGAGTCTGTGGGTCTCTGTGTGGTGAGTCTGGGGGTCTGTGTGATGAGTCTGTGGGTTTCTGTGTGGTGAGTCTATGGGTCTCTGTGTGATGAGTCTGTGGGTCTCTGTGTGGTGAGTCTATGGGTCTTTGTGTGATGAGTCTGTGGGTTTCTGTGTGGTGAGTCTATGGGTCTCTGTGTGATGAGTCTGTGGGTTTCTGTGTGGTGAGTCTATGGGTCTTTGTGTGATGAGTCTGTGGGTCTCTGTGTGGTGAGTCTGTGGGTCTCTGTGTGGTGAGTCTGTGGGTCTCTGTGTGGTGAGTCTGTGGGTCTCTGTGTGGTGAGTCTGTGGGTCTCTGTGTGGTGAGTCTGTGGGTCTGTGTGATGAGTTGTGGGTTTCTGTGTGGTGAGTCTGTGGGTCTGTGTGATGAGTTTGTGGGTTTCTGTGTGGTGAGTCTATGGGTCTCTGTGTGATGAGTTTGTGGGTCTCTGTGTGGTGAGTCTGTGGGTCTGTGTGATGAGTTTGTGGGTTTCTGTGTGGTGAGTCTGTGGGTCTGTGTGATGAGTCTGTGGGTTTCTGTGTGGTGAGTCTATGGGTCTCTGTGTGATGAGTTTGTGGGTCTATGTGTGGTGAGTCTGTGGGTTTCTGTGTGATGAGTCTGTGGGTCTCTGTGTGGTGAGTCTGTGGGTTTCTGTGTGGTTAGTCTATGGGTCTTTGTGTGATGAGTCTGTGGGTTTCTGTGTGGTGAGTCTATGGGTCTTTGTGTGATGAGTCTGTGGGTTTCTGTGTGGTGAGTCTATGGGTCTTTGTGTGATGAGTCTGTGGGTCTCTGTGTGGTGAGTCTGTGGGTCTTTGTGTGGTGAGTCTGTGGGTCTCTGTGTGGTGAGTCTGTGGGTCTCTGTGTGGTGAGTCTATGGGTCTCTGTGTGGTGAGTCTGTGGGTCTGTGTGGTGAGTCTGTGGGTCTCTGTGTGGTGAGTCTGTGGGTCTCTGTGTGGTGAGTCTGTGGGTCTGTGTGATGAGTCTGTGGGTTTCTGTGTGGTGAGTCTATGGGTCTCTGTGTGATGAGTCTGTGGGTCTCTGTGTGATGAGTCTGTGGGTCTCTTGTGGTGAGTCTATGGGTCTTTGTGTGATGAGTCTGTGGGTTTCTGTGTGGTGAGTCTATGGATCTTTGTATGATGAGTCTGTGGGTCTCTGTCTGGTGAGTCTGTGGGTCTCTGTGTGGTGAGTCTGTGGGTCTGTGTGATGAGTCTGTGGGTTTCTGTATGGTGAGTCTATGGGTCTCTGTGTGATGAGTTTGTGGGTCTCTGTGTGGTGAGTCTATGGGTCTCACTGTGTGCTGATTCTATGGGTCTCACTGTGTGATGAGTCTAAGGGTCTCTGTGTGGTGAGTCTGTGGGTCTCTGTGTGGTGAGTCTGTGGGTCTCTGTGTGGTGAGTCTATGGGTCTCTGTGTGGTGAGTCTGTGGGTCTGTGTGATGAGTCTGTGGGTTTCTGTGTGGTGAGTCTATGGGTCTCTGTGTGATGAGTTCGTGGGTCTATGTGTGGTGAGTCTGTGGGTTTCTGTGTGATGAGCCTGTGGGTCTGTGTGGTGAGTCTGTGTGTTTCTGTGTGGTGAGTCTACGGGTTTGTGTGATGAGTCTATGGGTCTCTGTGTGGTGAGTCTGTGGGTCTCTGTGTGGTGAGTCTATGGGTCTCTGTGTGGTGAGTCTATCAGTCTCTGTGTGGTGAGTCTATGGGTCTCACTGTGTGCTGATTCTATGGGTCTCACTGTGTGATGAGTCTATGGGTCTCTGTGTGGTGAGTCTGTGGGTCTCTGTGTGGTGAGTCTGTGGGTCTGTGTGATGAGTCTGTGGGTTTCTGTGTGGTGAGTCTATGGGTCTCTGTGTGATGAGTTCGTGGGTCTATGTGTAGTGAGTCTGTGGGTTTCTGTGTGATGAGTCTGTGGGTCTGTGTGGTGAGTCTGTGTGTTTCTGTGTGGTGAGTCTACGGGTTTGTGTGATGAGTCTATGGGTCTCTGTGTGGTGAGTCTATGGGTCTCTGTATGGTGAGTCTGTGGGTCTCTGTGTGGTGAGTCTATCGGTCTCTGTGTGGTGAGTCTATGTGTCTCACTGTGTGCTGATTCTATGGGTCTCACTGTGTGATGAGTCTATGGGTCTCTGTGTGGTGAGTCTGTGGGTCTCTGTGTGGTGAGTCTGTGGGTCTCTGTGTGGTGAGTCTGTGGGTCTCTGTGTGATGAGTCTGTGGGTCTCACTGTGTGGTGAGTCTATGGGTCTCACTGTGATGAGTCTGTGGGTCTCTGTGTGGTGAGTCTATGGGTCTCTGTGTGATGAGTCTGTGGGTCTCTGTGTGGTGAGTCTGTGGGTCTCACTGTGTGATGAGTCTATGGGTCTCTGTGTGATGAGTCTGTGGGTCTCTGTGTGGTGAGTCTATGGGTCTCACTGTGTGGTGAGTCTATGTGTCTCTGTGTGGTGAGTCTGTGGGTCTCTGTGTGGTGAGTCTGTGGGTCTCTGTGTGGTGAGTCTATGGGTCTCTGTGTGGTGAGTCTGTGGGTCTGTGTGGTGAGTCTGTGGGTCTCTGTGTGGTGAGTCTGTGGGTCTCTGTGTGGTGAGTCTGTGGGTCTCTGTGTGGTGAGTCTGTGGGTCTGTGTGATGAGTCTGTGGGTTTCTGTGTGGTGAGTCTATGGGTCTCTGTGTGATGAGTCTGTGGGTCTCTGTGTGATGAGTCTGTGGGTCTCTGTGTGGTGAGTCTATGGGTCTTTGTGTGATGAGTCTGTGGGTTTCTGTGTGGTGAGTCTATGGATCTTTGTATGATGAGTCTGTGGGTCTCTGTCTGGTGAGTCTGTGGGTCTCTGTGTGGTGAGTCTGTGGGTCTGTGTGATGAGTCTGTGGGTTTCTGTATGGTGAGTCTATGGGTCTCTGTGTGATGAGTTTGTGGGTCTCTGTGTGGTGAGTCTATGGGCTCACTGTGTGCTGATTCTATGGGTCTCACTGTGTGATGAGTCTAAGGGTCTCTGTGTGGTGAGTCTGTGGGTCTCTGTGTGGTGAGTCTGTGGGTCTCTGTGTGGTGAGTCTATGGGTCTCTGTGTGGTGAGTCTGTGGGTCTGTGTGATGAGTCTGTGGGTTTCTGTGTGGTGAGTCTATGGGTCTCTGTGTGATGAGTTCGTGGGTCTATGTGTGGTGAGTCTGTGGGTTCTGTGTGATGAGCCTGTGGGTCTGTGTGGTGAGTCTGTGTGTTTCTGTGTGGTGAGTCTACGGGTTTGTGTGATGAGTCTATGGGTCTCTGTGTGGTGAGTCTGTGGGTCTCTGTGTGGTGAGTCTATGGGTCTCTGTGTGGTGAGTCTATCGGTCTCTGTGTGGTGAGTCTATGGTCTCACTGTGTGCTGATTCTATGGGTCTCACTGTGTGATGAGTCTATGGGTCTCTGTGTGGTGAGTCTGTGGGTCTCTGTGTGGTGAGTCTGTGGGTCTCTGTGTGGTGAGTCTGTGGGTCTCTGTGTGATGAGTCTGTGGGTCTCACTGTGTGGTGAGTCTATGGGTCTCTGTGATGAGTCTGTGGGTCTCTGTGTGATGAGTCTGTGGGTCTCTGTGTGGTGAGTCTATGGGTCTCCTGTGTGGTGAGTCTATGTGTCTCTGTGTGGTGAGTCTATGGGTCTCTGTGTGGTGAGTCTGTGGGTCTCTGTGTGGTGAGTCTATGTGTCTCACTGTGTGTTGATTCTATGGGTCTCACTGTGTGATGAGTCTATGGGTCTCTGTGTGGTGAGTCTGTGGGTCTCTGTGTGGTGAGTCTGTGGGTCTCTGTGTGGTGAGTCTGTGGGTCTCTGTGTGGTGAGTCTATGGGTCTCTGTGTGGTGAGTCTATCGGTCTCACTGTGTGCTGATTCTATGGGTCTCACTGTGTGATGAGTCTATGGGTCTCTGTGTGGTGAGTCTGTGGGTCTCTGTGTGGTGAGTCTGTGGGTCTCTGTGTGGTGAGTCTATGGGTCTCTGTGTGGTGAGTCTGTGGGTCTGTGTGATGAGTCTATGGGTCTCTGTGTGGTGAGTCTGTGGGTCTCTGTGTGGTGAGTCTGTGGGTCTCTGTGTGGTGAGTTTGTGGGTCTCTGTGTGGTGAGTTTGTGGGTTTCTGTGTGGTGAGTCTATGGTTTGTGTGATGAGTCTATTGGTATCTGTGTGGTGAGTCTATGGGTCTCTGTATGGTGAGTCTATGGGTCTTTGTGTGATGAGTCTGTGGGTCTCTGTGTGGTGAGTCTGTGGGTTTCTGTGTGGTGAGTCTGTGGGTCTCTGTGTGGTGAGCCTGTGGGTCTGTGTGGTGAGTCTGTGGGTTTCTGTGTGGTGAGTCTACGGGTTTGTGTGATGAGTCTATGGGTCTCTGTGTGGTGAGTCTGTGGGTCTCTGTGTGGTGAGTCTATGGTGTGGTGAGTCTATGGGTCTCTGTGTGGTGAGTCTACGGGTCTGTGTGATGAGTCTATGGGTCTCTCTGTGTGATGAGTCTATGGGTCTCACTGTGTGGTGAGTCTATCGTGTGGTGAGTCTATGGGTCTCTGTGTGGTGAGTCTACGGGTCTGTGTAATGAGCCTATGGGTCTCTCTGTGTGATGAGTCTATGGGTCTCACTGTGTGGTGAGTCTGTGGTGTGGTGAGTCTATGGGTGTCACTGTGTGGTGAGTTTGTGTGTCTCTGTGTGGTGATTCTATAGGTCTCACTGTGTGCTGATTCTATGGGTCTCAATGTATGCTGATTCTATGGGTCTCAATGTATGCTGATTCTATGGGTCTCTCTGTGTGATGAGTCTATGGGTCTCTCTCTCCCCCTCTCTCTCTCTCCGCTCGCTCTGTGTGTACACAGACGGCTGCTGCGTAAATTGAATTCCTATCCGCTATTTATTTTTTGCTGTTTGAAGGAAATTTTCTATTTGTGTTGATCCAGTTGAAGTGACGACTTCTGTGGTGGAGTGAGAGGGTGTGTGTGTGTACGTGTGTGTGTGTACGTGTGTGTGTGTACACTGTGTGTGTGTGTACGTGTGTGTGTGTGTACGTGTGTGTGTGTACGTGTGTGTGTGTACGTGTGTGTGTGTATGTGTGTGTACGTGTGTGTGCACGTGTGTGTGTGTACGTGTGTGTGCACGTGTGTGTGTACGTGTGTGTGTGTACGTGTGTGTGTGTACGTGTGTGTGTGTACGTGTGTGTGTGTGTACGTGTGTGTGTGGGTACGTGTGTGTGTGCGTGTATGTACGTGTGTGTATACGTGTGTGTGTACGTGTGTGTATACGTGTGTGTCTGTGTACGTGTGTGTGTGTACGTGTGTAAGTGTGTGTGTACGTGTGTACGTGTGTGTGCGTGTGTGGTGCACGTGTGTACGTGTGTGTGTGTACGTGTGTGTGTACGTGTGTGTGTGTACGTGTGTGTGTGTACGTGTGTGTGTACGTGTGTTTGTGTACGTGTGTGTACGTGTGTGTGTGCGTGTGTGTGTACGTGTGTGTGTGTACGTGTGTATGTGTGTGTGCGTGTGTGTGTGTACGTGTGTGGTATACGCATGTGTGTACGTGTGTGTACGTGTGTATGTGTGTGTGCGTGTGTGTGTGTACGTGTGTGTGTACGTGTGTGTGTGGTGCACGTGTGGTGCACGTGTGTGTGTGTGTACGTGTGTGTGTGTACGTGTGTGTGTGCGTGTGTTTGTGTACGTGTGTGTACGTGTGTGTATACGTGTGTGTGCGTGTGTGGTGCACGTGTGTGTACGTGTGTGTACACACACAAGTAGTTGTAGCTGTTAGCGCTACGTTGCGCTACGAACCTGGCGACCCGGGTTCAATTCCCGGTCACGGCCATCATCATCATCAGTAACAATTATCTGAACCGGTTCCGAGCCATTCCCTAGGTCGACTCAGCCTCAAAGGAGTACCTGGTGCGGTGTGTTAACATTGCCACTGGGGAGACAAAGGCGGCCGGGCGTGGTGTTGGCCACCCACCCCCTCGTGTACCACAGTGCCGGCCTTTAAAGGTGCTAGCTTACAGCACTTGCCCCTACAGTCTGTTCAGGCTATACGGGGGATCTTTGTCTTTGTGTACACGACGTCCCCTGGCCCAACCCCATTTGGCGCAGCTAGGAGACTGAATCTTCACCCTCGGAGCTCCTCCAGAAACAACAAAAAGCCACTTCGTGTGGCCACGTGGAATGTTCGAACGCTCACTGCAGAGGAGAGGCTGCCACTCCTCTGTCAGGAGCTGGACCGGTACCGCCTGGATCTCTGTGGCATTCGGGAGGTCCGGTGGACCGGTTCTGGCTCCTGCCACCATGAGGGTGGACAGTCCTCTACTCGGGGCAGGAGACTGCAAAACAACAGGGAGTGGCTCTTCATAAATCCTTTTTATTAAGTTCACTTGCTTGCTTGCGTGCTTACGACCGTGCAAATCTTTCGGTCGTTTTTTAACCCACTTCCCGTGATCCAATCGAGCTGACATTTTGCACACAGACTCGTTGTGCGTGACAATTTATTTTCGTGAAAATGTTTTCCATAACTTTACACTTTTTAGGAATTTTGTTTTTATATTTAATTACCAATTGCTTAATGGTGGCAGGCAATCATCTGATCCATAGGTGGCAGCCATCTCAAGCCAGAGGACGAGAGGACTCTAGCCGCCACGCATATAAAGGATTTATAGTGAATAACTTAGTTTTTACGGGTAATTTTTTTCTGAACAAAATAATGAAGGGGGCGTGGGAGCGTGGCGGTGAGGTGTGGAAAGCTGTAAGCCCCAGGCTACTTTGGGTTCGCCTTCCCATCAACCAGAGGCGAGGAGTGGTGGTCGTGGTTACTTATGCCCCCACTGAAGATGAACATACATGGAGGGATGCAGGCAAAGCCGATGAGTCGGATGCCTTCTATGACCTCCTGTCACAGGTGCTGGCTAAAGTGGCCACTCGGGATAGAGTCATCTTGTTGGGTGACTTCAATGCCCGAGTTGGTCATGATGCTGGCACCTGGTCTGGAGTGATTGGAGGGCATGGGCCAGATCAGCTCAATAACAACGGTAGGAGGCTGCTCGACTTTTGTGCAGCCCATGGGCTTGTAATTACCAACACGCTCTTCCGGCATCGGTGCATCCACACAACATCATGGATGCACGCCGGGTCCAAGCAAGAACATCTGCTGGACTACATAGTGACGGAACAGCGGATGCGAGCCCATGTCCTTGAAACGAGGACCTGCCGTGGAGCTGATCTGCCCACTGACCATCGAACTGTGATCTGTAAGATGCGCCTGCCATTCTTCCACTCCGGTGGTGGGTGTACACCCAGGACCCCATTCAAATCTAAGGTGGCCTGGTCTCAGCTAAGGTGGCTGATGGAAGTTGCAAGCGAGAATTTCATCATCGCTTATGGCTGGGGTTGGCATCGTCCCCCACTCCTCCTGATGTCGAGGTGAAATGGGCGAGGTTTAGGACTGTGGCTCATGCAGCTGCAATGGGTACATGGTCTAGACCTCCCCAGAGACCCTGGCTGACGGAGGAGGTGTTCAGGCTGGCTGAGAAAAAGCGACAGGCCCACTCTCATCGTTTACAGCATCCCACGTCAGAGAATGAGGAGGTTTACCGCAGCCTTCGCTCGGAGGTTCGGAGAGCCATGAGGCGCTGCAAGGATGGGTGGTGGTCACGGGTTGCTGAGGAGATGGAGTCTGCCTCAGTGGCCCGCGATCACAAATCTCGCTTTAACTCCATCAAAAAAGTAACCTGCAGCGCCACACCTATTACCATCATTCGGGGAAAGAACGGTGATCCAATCTCTGACCCCCAGGAACAGGTTTGCAGATTTACTGAGCATTCTGTGAGGTCCTGGGGGAGGGAAATCCCTCTGCCTGAAACACATCGTGGGGCAAAGTGAGGATGACCCTGCTGAGGCTGCGGTGCCTCAACTATTGGAAGAAGTCGTCACCCCCTGTGAGTGGCTGGCTGAGGTGCCATCTGTTGAGGAAGTACTGAAGGCGATCCAGAGCCTGAGACCAGGAAAGGCACCGGGCAGAGATGATCTCCCAAGCGAAATGCTGAGGGAGGGTGGCGTTTGTGCACAGACTGCCCTACATGACATCATAACAACAGTCTGGACCACTGGACGGGTTCCGCAGGATTGGAAGGATGCCCTGGTGGTCCCCCTCTTTAAGAAGGGGGACCGCACAGACTGTAACAACTACAGGGGCATCTCACTCCTCAGTGTGCCGGGTAAGGTCCTGGCAAGGATTGTTCAACATCGCCTTGCTAGGCACGCTGAGGAGAGGCTTGCGGAGCCCCAATGCGGTTTCAGGAAAGAGCGGTCCTGCACAGATGCCATATTTTCTGTCTGTTTGCTACAGCAGAGGTGTAGGGAATTCCAACAAGACCTACATCTCTGCTTTATTGACCTGGTCAAGGCCTATGATACCAACAATAGGCCTGGGCTCTGGGTTGTTCTTCGTGCTTTCGGAGTCCCTGACTCTCTGCTCACGATCATTAAGATCATTAAGGACCTTCATGATGGTGAGCGGGCCCGGGTAAAACTACGTGGCCGGGAGTCGGAGCCATTCCTTGTTCATCTTGGGGTGCGACAGGGATGTCCTCTGGCTCCCACATTATTTAACATCTACGCAATTCGACCACGTAGTTCGTGAAGCCTTTGATGGCTATACCAGAGTAATTTCCATCGGGTACAGATACAATGGGAGGCTGATAGATGCCCGGGTGTGGTCAAGGGATGGCTCACTATTGGCCAACCATGTTACGTATGCTGGTGATCTTGTAATTGCTAGAGAAGAGATGGAGTGATGTGGTACAGGAGGATGTGCAGCTGAGTGGACTTGCCAATGACTGGCACCAGCGGTGTCAAGATCGGCCTCTGTGGAGGAGGCTCGTGAAGGACGCTACTGGGCAGTTGGAGGCAGTCGCCCTCCAACAACAACAGAGGGAGGAGGAGTGACGCTCACAACAACGAGCGGAGCGCCGGGTGGCTAAAGCACAGCAAGTTGGCACAGTAGGGGGGGGGGCACAGGTGATACATCGGCCACTCATCTCAGTCAGTCGACCCGTCGCACCTGCTGGGTCTGCCACGTGATCTGCTGCGAGAGACAAAGGCGGCCGGGCGTGGTGGTGCTGGCTACCCACCCCCTCGTGTGCCACAATGCCGCTCGCCTTCATAGCAGCTGCTGCAGCTACTCGCTAACGGCACTTGCCCCACTACGGTCTGTTAAGTCTACACGGGGGATCTTTGTCTCTGGTGTTGCTGAGTGTTGCTAAAACAGCGGTGAGCATATCTCTTCACGCTCGGGCGAACCGCGTGGATTTGACGAATTTCTCAAAACAATTCACGGGGCTGCCCGGACAAGATAGCGGACAGGCAATCTGCCTATCACTCCCCCTCTATCGCTGCAACGACTACGACTACCAAAGACAAAGATCCCCGTGTAGCCTCAACAGGCTGCAGGGGCAGGTGCTGCTAGCGAGTAGCAGCAGCACCTATGAAGGCTGCCGGCACTGTGGCACACGAGGGGGTGGGTGGCCAGCACCATGCCCGGCCGCCTTTGTCTCTCCTCGGTGGCGATGTTTACCACACAGCATCAGGTGCTGATTTGAGGCTGAGTCGACCTAGGGGAGGCCCACGACCGGTTCAGATAATCGTCACCGGTGTTGACCGTGAGCGGGAATCGAATCTGGGCCGCCTGGTTCGTAGCGCAGCGTTGCGCTAACCACTGCACCACCGCTCCCCACCACCATGATCACAAATAACACACTCGCTCACCTACTCACTCGCTCACTCACCCACTCACTCACCTACCCACTCGCTCACTCACCCACCCACTCACTCACCCACTCGCTCACCCACTCACTCACTAAGTAACTCACCCACCCACTCACCCAGCCACCCACTCACTCACCCACCCACTCGCTCACCCACTCACCCACCCACTCACCCACCCACTCACTCACTCACTCACCCACCCACCCACCCACTCACTCACCCACCCACCCACTCACCCACCCACCCACTCACTCAACCACTCACCCACCCACCCACTCACTCATCCACCCACTCACCCGCTCACTCACCCGCTCACCCACCCGCTCACCCACCCGCTCACCCACTCACTCACCCACCCACTCACCCACCCAATCGCTCACCCACTCACCCACCCACTCACTCACCCGCTAACCCACCTAGTCACTCACCCACCCGCTCACCCACTCACTCACCCACTCACTCACTCACCCGCTCACTCACCTGCTCACCCACCCGCTCACCCACCCGCTCACTCACCCACTCACCCACCCGCTCACTCACCCGCTCACCCACCCGCTCACCCACCCGCTCACCCACTCACTCACTCACCCACCCACTCGCCCACCCAATCGCTCACCCACTCACCCACCCACTCACTCACCCGCTAACCCACCTAGTCACTCACCCACCCACTCACCCACCCACTCACCCACCCACTCACCCACCCACCCACTCACCCACCCACCCACTCACCCACCCACCCACCCACTCACCCACCCACCCACTCACCCACCCACCCACTCACCCACCCACCCACTCACTCACTCACTCACCCACCCACTCACCCACTCACCCACCCACTCACCCACTCACTCACCCACCCACTCACCCACCCACTCACTCTTCAGGGAGTTAAACATGAAGAGGGAGAGGAGAGGGTTGGGAGAGTCGCTGATGTCTCGGTTCAGATCGACGCAACGCCTCTGTGCTACTGCTGCTGCTCTCAGTCTGCAGATACGAGGCGATAGGGCAGGAGTCTGTAGCCGTGATGTAGGCCAATCAGCTACAAGGACAAAGCGCACGTCTACATTTCGATTTAAAGCTTTCGTGACTGCAGGGATTCATCTTCTTGGTTCTTTCGGTAAAGTCATCACGTAGAAGGGAAGTAATAAAATAATAAAAATAAAACATAATAAAATAATTCTGAGAATTATAATTCTGAGAATTATTGTATTATTAAGTAATGAAAATAAAACATAATAAAATAATTCTCAGAATTATTTTATTATAAAATAATGAAAATAAAACATAATAAAATAATTCTGAGAATTGTATTTTATTATGTTTTATTTTTATTATTTTATTACTTCCCTTCTACGTGACTTTACCGAAAGAACCAAGAAGATGCTTCGAATCGCTTTAAACTATTGTCATTGTAGTGCGTATTTAATGTGGCCTCTGCACTCTGATGTTGTAGGAGAAAACATTTATTAAAATGTCTATTTAATTAAGTAGAACGTGTTGTCTGTATTTATTCAAAGTTTCCCATTTTGATGTGACGTCACATTTCTCCCCCCTCGTCACACATCGTCACATATGTCTGACCCCCACCCCACCCCACAAGGTACGTGACGTCATTTATGGACGGTCCTTTTGCATTGCCCTTGTACTGTTCACTCTGGAAGTTGCGCTCCGACTTAATTTGGAGTTTTCGTGACTGCAGCTACTTCTCTGTGTTTCTTTCGGTAAAGTCGCGTATAAAGAGAAAATAATAAGTGTCTACCCATAGACTCCAATGTTAAAGTCTCTACCCATAGACTCTAATGTTAAAGTGTCTACCCATAGACTTCAATGTTAAAGTGTCTACCCATAGACTCCAATGTTAAAGTGTCTACCCATAGACTCCAATGTTAAAGTCTCTACCCATAGACTCCAATGTTAAAGTGTCTACCCATAGACTCCAATGTTAAAGTGTCTACCCATAGACTCTAATGTTAAAGTGTCTACCCATAGACTTCAATGTTAAAGTGTCTACCCATAGACTCCAATGTTAAAGTCTCTACCCATAGACTCCAATGTTAAAGTGTCTACCCATAGACTCCAATGTTAAAGTCTCTACCCATAGCCTCCAATGTTAAAGTGTCTACCCATAGACTCCAATGTTAAAGTGTCTACCCATAGACTCCAATGTTAAAGTGTCTACCCATAGACTCCAATGTTAAAGTCTCTACCCATAGACTCCAATGTTAAAGTGTCTACCCATAGACTCCAATGTTAAAGTCTCTACCCATAGACTCCAATGTTAAAGTCTCTACCCCTAGACTCCAATGTTAAAGTCTCTACCCATAGACTTCAATGTTAAAGTCTCTACCCATAGACTTCAATGTTAAAGTCTCTACCCATAGACTCCAATGTTAAAGTGTCTACCCATAGACTCCAATGTTAAAGTCTCTACCCATAGACTTCAATGTTAAAGTCTCTACCCATAGACTCGAATGTTAAAGTGTCTACCCATAGACTCCAATGTTAAAGTCTCTACCCATAGCCTCCAATGTTAAAGTGTCTACCCATAGACTCCAATGTTAAAGTCTCTACCCATAGACTTCAATGTTAAAGTGTCTACCCATAGACTCCAATGTTAAAGTCTCTACCCATAGACTCCAATGTTAAAGTCTCTACCCATAGACTCCGATGTTAAAGTGTCTACCCATAGACTCCAATGTTAAAGTCTCTACCCATAGACTCCAATGTTAAAGTGTCTACCCATAGACTCCAATGTTAAAGTCTCTACCCATAGACTCCAATGTTAAAGTGTCTACCCATAGACTCCAATGTTAAAGTGTCTACCCATAGACTCCAATGTTAAAGTCTCTACCCATAGACTCCAATGTTAAAGTGTCTACCCATAGACTCCAATGTTAAAGTGTCTACCCATAGACTCCAATGTTAAAGTCTCTACCCATAGACTTCAATGTTAAAGTCTCTACCCATAGACTTCAATGTTAAAGTGTCTACCCATAGACTCCAATGTTAAAGTCTCTACCCATAGACTTCAATGTTAAAGTCTCTACCCATAGACTCCAATGTTAAAGTGTCTACCCATAGACTCCAATGTTAAAGTGTCTACCCATAGACTTCAATGTTAAAGTCTCTACCCATAGACTCCAATGTTAAAGTGTCTACCCATAGACTCCAATGTTAAAGTCTCTACCCATAGACTCCAATGTTAAAGTGTCTACCCATAGACTCCAATGTTAAAGTGTCTACCCATAGACTCTAATGTTAAAGTGTCTACCCATAGACTCCAATGTTAAAGTCTCTACCCATAGACTTCAATGTTAAAGTCTCTACCCATAGACTTCAATGTTAAAGTGTCTACCCATAGACTCCAATGTTAAAGTCTCTACCCAAAGACTCCAATGTTAAAGTTTCTACCCATAGACTCCGATGTTAAAGTGTCTACCCATAGACTCCAATGTAAAAGTCTCTACCCATAGACTCCAATGTTAAAGTGTCTACCCATAGACTCCAATGTTAAAGTCTCTACCCATAGACTCCAATGTTAAAGTCTCTACCCATAGACTCCAATGTTAAAGTGTCTACCCATAGACTCCAATGTTAAAGTCTCTACCCATAGACTCCAATGTTAAAGTCTCTACCCATAGACTCCAATGTTAAAGTCTCTACCCATAGACTCCAATGTTAAAGTGTCTACCCATAGACTCCAGTGTTAAAGTCTCTACCCATAGACTTCAATGTTAAAGTCTCTACCCATAGACTCCAATGTTAAAGTCTCTACCCATAGACTTCAATGTTAAAGTCTCTACCCATAGACTTCAATGTTAAAGTGTCTACCCATAGACTCCAATGTTAAAGTGTCTACCCATAGACTTCAATGTTAAAGTGTCTACCCATAGACTCTAATGTTAAAGTGTCTACCCATAGACTTCAATGTTAAAGTGTCTACCCATAGACTCCAATGTTAAAGTCTCTACCCATAGACTCCAATGTTAAAGTGTCTACCCATAGACTCCAATGTTAAAGTCTCTACCCATAGCCTCCAATGTTAAAGTGTCTACCCATAGACTCCAATGTTAAAGTGTCTACCCATAGACTCCAATGTTAAAGTGTCTACCCATAGACTCCAATGTTAAAGTCTCTACCCATAGACTTCAATGTTAAAGTCTCTACCCATAGACTTCAATGTTAAAGTGTCTACCCATAGACTCCAATGTTAAAGTCTCTACCCAAAGACTCCAATGTTAAAGTTTCTACCCATAGACTCCGATGTTAAAGTGTCTACCCATAGACTCCAATGTTAAAGTCTCTACCCATAGACTTCAATGTTAAAGTCTCTACCCATAGACTTCAATGTTAAAGTGTCTACCCATAGACTTCAATGTTAAACTCTCTGGTTCTTTCGGTAAAGTGACGTGTTAAGAGAAAATAATAAATTAAATACGAGCATTCGACGTTTCGATTGCAACACAAGCAATCATCATCAGGTACAAATGAAATAGAAACACAAATCTAGTATACTTAGAAATGTAACGTAATACAACACAGAGAGTCGGATAACATAACAGTCAACACCCTACCTGGTTGATTACGTTCTTCCTTTTTAAATCTTTCGTGACTGCAGGGATTCATTTTCTTGGTTCTTTCGGTAAAGTCACGTAGAAGGGAAATAATTGAAAATAATAAAAATAAAACATAATAAAATACAATTCTCACGACGTTTCGGCCACAACGCAAGCAGCCGTCCTCAGGTGAAGAACAGGTCAGACTCTGTCTTATCGACAGACCTGTTCTTCACCTGAGGACGGCTGCTTGCGTTGTGACCGAAACGTCGTGAGAATTGTATTTTATTATGTTTTATTTTTATCATTTTATTATTTCCATTCTACGTGACTTTACTGAAAGAACCAAGAAGATAGTTCTTCCTGAGAATGCTAAATTTGAGAGAGAGATCAAACACAGAACCAGAGACATATAGACAGACATATAAGCTCTCTGCTCTAACACCGCTGCAGAAACGATGTCAAACAGGAGGACATGGCTCTGATGTAGGCCAGTGGCAATGCGTACACCACCACCACCACCACCATCGTGATGATGATGATGATAATACTGGTCAACAACAACAAAAACGATCATTGTTTTTTTACCCTTTTATCTGGCAACAAAACTGACACCTTTTTTACAAGGAGTCATGTTTGCATAGACCACAATACCTGCGGTCATAATGCAAACAAAAAACACAACTCTGATAATGTATGCACTGTCCTTGAAGTTGATTGGTCCACACCCGAGACAGCTTTCCTTAGAGCCTAGTCTCACATGGTGTTGGACCAGATGACGCCAAAAGGCGCACAACTCAAAGACAATGCACCATCAGAGTATGAGAGCTCGGGGTGAAGCATTTACACCATTGGAACCTCATTTGGCAGTAAAAAATATGATAATTGGTTTTTTACCCTTTTATCTGGCAACAAAACTGACACCTTTTTTACAAGGAGTCATATTTGCATAAACCACAATACCTGCAGTCATAATGCAAACAAAAACACAACTCTGATAATGTGCACTGTCCTTGAAGTTGATTGGTCCACACCCGAGACAGCTTTCCTTAGAGCCTAGTCTCACATGGTGTTGGACCAGATGACGCCAAAAGGCGCACAACTCAAAGACAATGCACCATCAGAGTATGAGAGCTCGGGGTGAAGCATCTACACTATGGGAACCTCATTTGCCAGTAAAAAATATGATAATTGGTTTTTTACCCTTCTATCTGGCAACAAAATATTTTTTTCTGGCCTGGACTTTTGCAGCTGTTCTAGACTAATTTCAGGGTGCTGATTCCAAATCTCAGATTTGCTCTATCACATCTCATTTTTATGCTATCGGCATACACCCCATTTTCATTGAGTTTACCCGAAATTAACTCTGTCACTTATGATTGCAAGTTGTTGCGAGTCAGTGACTGCTTTAGTGTTAAAATACGGTGCTGTATTTTTAGGCTAGTGTGTTTATAATATCACTTTAAGTAGATATCCACATTTGTTTAATATTTTTCTTCCGCAGTTTTTATTGAAAATGCAATATTTGATATCTCAAAACCCTGATGTGATAGACAAAATCTGATGCCACATTTGGAATCAGCACCCCAAAATTACCTTAAACCCGTTGGAATACATCTTCGTGGTTCTTTCGGTAAAGTCACGTAGAAGGGAAGTAATAAAATAATAAAAATAGAACATAATAAAATAAAATAATTCTCACGACGTTTCGGCCACAACGCAAGCAGCCGTCCTCAGGCGAAGAATGAGACACTGCCAAGCTAGGAGCTTATATATATAAACTGAGTTGGAGGTGGAAGAAGGAGAGCGCCTTGACAAAAAGAATGTGCATATCAAGAGGAATTTAGCATATTCATGAGAAATGCATAGGAGGTGGGCGGGGGGTTTCAAAGTCATATTATGCCCATGCATTATGCAGGATCAGCAACACCAAAGGCAGGGGGTAGCATTAACAACGGGATGGAATGTTAATGATATGTAGAAGCAATGAAACATGTGAATGGGAGGGCGGTGGTAGGAGACCCACAGCAGAGTAAATAATGCATTCCCTGTAGAGAACACAAGATACACAGTCAATGCCAGTGAGTGGACTGCGGTCTGAAAGTCACCGTAAACGTGAACAACCTTATGCCAGAAAAAGTGTGTTGAACAGTGTGATCGCTGCCAAGTGACCGTGTGTCTGCATGTTAAATCAGGAGCATCACATGATGCACGCCTAACGCAGACTCGGCGATGCCCTTGTAGCGATGATTATCGGTGTCTGTTTGAACGTCTTAATCACCTCCCCTGCCGTGTGCGTTATTTGCTGGGGATGGTGACGCAGACTCTGATTTAATCTAACATCACCGTCACGACTCATCCCAGTTGGGCTTTGTGGAGGTGGTGGTGTGATGGTGGTTGTGTGATGGGGTGGTGGTGGTAGTGTGGTGATGGTGGTGTGGTGATGGTGTCATGGTGGGGTGGTGGTGGTTTTGGTGATGGTGGTGTGGTAGTAGTTATATTTCCATCGGTTGCGTAACGCTGTGTGGAAGCGACCTGGTCTGTCGCTCCACACGAAGCTTCAGGTCTTCTCGGCCACGGTCATTCCCTCCCTTCTCTACGCTTGCGAAACGTGGACCCCCCCTAATGGAGCATCTTGGCCGGTTGGAAACATTTAGGCTGGCCTGCCTACGATCCATCCTGGGTTTAACCAGCAGGTTGGATTGTGTGAGGAGCTCACAAATCATCTAAAGATTGGGACAAAGTCCCATCGGTGAGCTCCTCCGGCAGGCAAGGCTGCGTTGGCTGGGTCATGTAGCCCGCATGCCCAGCCACCGCATGCCTAAACAGCTTTTGTTCGGCCGGATCGAGGGGGCTAGACGGGCGCGGCACGGGCTGGAGAAGAGATGGAGTGATGTGGTACAGGAGGACGTGGAGCTGAGTGGACTTGCCGATGACCGGTACCAGCGGTGTCAAGATCGGCCTCTGTGGAGGAGGCTCGTGAAGGACGCTACTGGGCAGTTGGAGGCAGTCGCCCTCCAACAACAACGGAGGGCGGAGGAGCGACGCTCACAACAACGAGCGGAGCGCCGGGTAGCTAAAGCACAGCAAGTTGGCACAGTAGGGGGCATAGGTGGTGCATCAGCCAGTCATCTCAGTCAGTCAACCCGTGGCACCTGCTGGGTCTGCCCCTTGACCTCCTGCCAGCGGGCGTTCGACACTTCACGTGGCCTCAAGGTGCACGTGGCCTGGCACAAGCGTCGTGGTGACGTCACCGCCACATCTGCAGAACGTGAAGAACCAGGGTCGGGATCGAACCCACGACCTCCTGTAGACCAGGCGAGGTAGTTAACGTATCCCAGCCACCCAGTACCTGGTTCAATGTGTCTACAACAACACTGGGGAGACAAAGGCGGTCGGGCGAGATGCTGCCATAGTGGCGGCCTTCATAGGTGCTGCTGCTACACGCCACTTGCCCCTACAGCCTGTTAGAGGCTACACGGGGGATCTCTGTCTGTGTCTACCTTCATAAGTGCTGCTCGCCACTAACAGCACTTGCCCCTACAGCCTGTTAGAGGCTACACGGGGGAGCTTTGCCTGTGTCTACCTTCATAAGTGCTGCTCGCCACTAACAGTACTTGCCCCTACAGCCTGTTAGAGGCTACACGGGGGATCTTTGTCTGTG
>WFAB01002948.1:0-2500 GCA_018977245.1 Lethenteron camtschaticum | reverse complement strand
GGGTGAGTGTGTGGGTGACTGAGTGTGTGTGGGTGAGTTTGTGGGCGTGTGAGTGTGGCTGTGTGGGTGAGTCAGTGAGTGGGTGTGTGTGTGGGTGAGTCGGTGAGTGTGTGTGAGTGGGTGTGTGAGTGTGTGGGTGTGTGAGTGAGTGTGTGGGTGTGTGTGTGTGAGTCGGTGAGTGTGTGGGTGAGTATGTGAGATTGTGTGCGAGTGTGGCTGTGTGGGTGAGTCGGTGAGTTTGTGTGGGTGAGTGTGTGTGGGTGAGTCGGTGAGTGTGTGTGGATGAGTGTGTGGGTATGTGAGTGTGTCTGTGTGGGTGAGTCGGTGAGTGTGTGTGGTTGAGTGTGTGTGGGTGAGTCGGTGAGTGTGTGTGGTTGAGTGTGTGGGTGACTGAGTGTGTGGGTGAGTCGGTGAGTGTGTGGGTGTGTGTGTGAGTGGGTGTGTGGGTGAGTGTCTGTGTGTGAGTCGGTGAGTGTGTGGGTGAGTCGGTGAGTGTGTGTGGGTGTGTGAGTGTGGGTGAGTGTGTGGGTGAGTGTGTGAGTGAGTGTGTGGGTGAGTGAGTGTGTGGGTGAGTGAGTGTGTGTGAGTGAGTCGGTGAGTGTGGGTGGGTGAGTGTGTGGGTGGGTGAGTGTGTGGGTGAGTGTGTGGGTGAGTTTGTGGGCGTGAGTGTGGCTGTGTCGGTGAGTGTGTGAGTGGGTGGGTGAGTGAGTGAGTGGCACGGCACAGGAGGATGTGAAGCCGAGTGGACTTGCCGATGACTGGTACCAGCCGTATTAAAATCAGCCTCAGTGGAGGAGGCTCGTGAAGGACGCTACTGGGCAGTTGGAGGCAGTCGCCCTCCAACAACAACGGAGGGCGGAGAAGCGACGCTCACAACAACGAGCGGAGCGCCGGGTGGCTAAACACAGCAAGTTGGCACAGTAGGGGGCACAGGCGGTGCATCTGCCAGTCGTCTTGCTCAGTCAACCCATGGCAACTGCGTCCGTCCCGTGACCACCTGCACCTAGCCTGGCACAGCACCTGGGTCTGTCCTGTGACCTCCTCCTGCACCCAGCTTGGCACAGCAGTCAACCCATGGCACCTGCTGGGTCTGTCCTGTGACCTCCTCCTGCACCTAGCCTGGCACAGCAGTCAACCCTTGGCACCTGCGTCCGTCCCGTGACCACCTGCACCTAGCCTGGCACAGCACCTGGGTCTGTCCTGTGACCTCCTCCTGCACCCAGCCTGGCACAGCAGTCAACCCATGGCACCTGCATCCGTCCCGTGACCACCTGCACCTAGCCTGGCACAGCACCTGGGTCTGTCCTGTGACCTCCTCCTGCACCTAGCCTGGCACAGCAGTCAACCCATGGCACCTGCGTCCGTCCCGTGACCACCTGCACCTAGCCTGGCACAGCACCTGGGTCTGTCCTGTGACCTCCTCTTGCACCTAGCCTGGCACAGCAGTCAACCCATGGCACCTGCGTCCGTCCCGTGACCACCTGCACCTAGCCTGGCACAGCACCTGGGTCAGTCCTGTGACCTCCTCCTGCACCTAGCCTGGCACAGCACCTGGGTCTGTCCCGTGACCTCCTCCTGCACCCAGCCTGGCACAGCAGTCAACCCTTGGCACCTGCGTCCGTCCCGTGACCACCTGCACCTAGCCTGGCACAGCACCTGGGTCTGTCCTGTGACCTCCACCTGCACCTAGCCTGGCACAGCAGTCAACCCATGGCACCTGCATCCGTCCCGTGACCACCTGCACCTAGCCTGGCACAGCACCTGGGTCTGTCCTGTGACCTCCTCCTGCACCTAGCCTGGCACAGCAGTCAACCCATGGCACCTGCGTCCGTCCCGTGACCACCTGCACCTAGCCTGGCACAGCACCTGGGTCTGTCCTGTGACCTCCTCCTGCACCCAGCCTGGCACAGCAGTCAACCCATGGCACTTGCATCCGTCCCGTGACCACCTGCACCTAGCCTGGCACAGCACCTGGGTCTGTCCTGTGACCTCCTCCTGCACCTAGCCTGGCACAGCAGTCAACCCATGGCACCTGCGTCCGTCCCGTGACCACCTGCACCTAGCCTGGCACAGCACCTGGGTCTGTCCTGTGACCTCCTCCTGCACCTAGCCTGGCACAGCAGTCAACCCATGGCACCTGCGTCCGTCCCGTGACCACCTGCACCTAGCCTGGCACAGCACCTGGGTCTGTCCTGTGACCTCCTCCTGCACCTAGCCTGGCACAGCAGTCAACCCATGGCACCTGCGTCCGTCCCGTGACCACCTGCACCTAGCCTGGCACAGCACCTGGGTCTGTCCTGTGACCTCCTCCTGCACCTAGCCTGGCACAGCACCTGGGTATGTCCTGTGACCTCCTCCTGCACCCAGCCTGGCACAGCAGTCAACACATGGCACCTGCTGGGTTCGTGACTTCCTCCTGCCAGCAAGCGAGCCTTCGTTTATGCCTCAAAGTGCACCTAGCCTGGTACAGGCGCCGCGCTGACGTCACCATCACTTGGTG
>WFAB01002947.1:0-23633 GCA_018977245.1 Lethenteron camtschaticum | reverse complement strand
CACTCACCCCTCACTAATCACCACTCACAACCGCCACTCACCCTCACCAATCACCACTCATCCTCACCACTCACCCTCACCACTCACTACTCACCCACACCACTCACCCTCACCATTCACCCTCACCACTCACCCTCACCATTCACCCTCACCACTCTCCCTCACCACTCTCCCTAATCACTCTCCCTCACCACTCACCAGTCACGCTCACCACTCACCCTCACTACTCACCACTCACCCTCAACACTCACCCTCACCGCTCACACTCATCCTCACCAATCACACCCTCACCAATCACCACTCACCTTCACCACTTGCCACTCACCCTCACCACTCACCCTCACCATTCACCCTCACCACTCTCCCTCACCACTCACCAGTCACGCTCACCACTCACCCCTCACTAATCACCACTCACAACCGCCACTCACCCTCACCACTCACCCTCACCACTCACCCTCACCACTCACTACTCACCACTCATCCTCACCAATCAAACCCTCAACAATCACCACTCACCCTCACCACTCACGCTCAACACTCACCCTCACCACTCACCAGTCACGCTCACCACTCACCCCTCACTAATCACCACTCACAACCGCCACTCACCCTCACCACTCACCCTCACCACTCACCCTCACCACTCACTACTCACCACTCATCCTCACCAATCACACCCTCAACAATCACCACTCACCCTCACCACTCACGCTCAACACTCACCCTCACCACTAACCCTCACCACTCACCCTCACCACTCACTAATCACCTCTCACAACCGTCACTCACCCTCATAACAACCACTCACCCCCACTACTCACCCTCACCACTCATCCTCACCAATCACACCCTCAACAATCACCACTCACCCTCACCACTCACGCTCAACACTCACCCTCACCACTCATGCTCACCACTAACCTCACCACTCACCCTCACCACTCACGCTCACCCTCACCACTCACCCCTCACTAATCACCACTCACAACCGCCACTCACCCTCATCACTCACCCTCACCACTCACCCTCACCCTCACTACTCACCACTCATCCTCACCAATCACACCCTCAACAATCACCACTCACCCTCACCACTCACGCTCAACACTCACCCTCACCACTCATGCTCACCACTAACCCTCACCACTCACCCTCACCACTCACTAATCACCTCTCACAACCGTCACTCACCCTCACCACTCACTCTTACCACTCACCCTCATCACTCACCCTCACCACTCACCCTCACAACAACCACTCACCCTCACTACTAACCCTCACCACTCATCCTCACCAATCACACCCTCACCAATCACCACTCACCCTCACTGCTCACCCTCACCGCTCACCACTCAACCTCACCCTCACCACTCACGCTCACCACTCACCCCTCACTAATCACCACTCACAACCGCCACTCACCCTCACCAATCACCACTCACCCTCACCACTCACCCTCACTACTCACTACTCACCCTCACCACTCACCCTCACCATTCACCCTCACCACTCACCCTCACCATTCACCCTCACCACTCACCCTCACCACTCTCCCTCACCACTCTCCCTCACCACACACCAGTCACGCTCACCACTCACCCTCACTACTCACCACTCACCCTCAACACTCACCCTCACCGCTCACCACTCACCCTCACCACTCACCCTGACCACTCACCACTCATCCTCACCAATCACCACTCACCCTCACTGCTCACCCTCACTGCTCACCCTCACCCTCACCACTCACGTTCACCCTCACCACTCACCCCTCACTAATCACCACTCACAACCGCCACTCACCCTCACCACTCACCCTCACTACTCACCACTCATCCTCACCAATCACACCCTCAACAATCACCACTCACCCTCACCACTCACGCTCAACACTCACCCTCACCACTCATGCT
Source organism: Lethenteron camtschaticum (assembly GCA_018977245.1). Classification (NCBI taxonomy): domain Eukaryota; kingdom Metazoa; phylum Chordata; class Hyperoartia; order Petromyzontiformes; family Petromyzontidae; genus Lethenteron; species Lethenteron camtschaticum. The sequence goes on along the minus strand of WFAB01002947.1, from coordinate 21,717 downwards.
CACCACTAACCCTCACCACTCACCCTCACCACTCACTAATCACCTCTCACAACCGTCACTCACCCTCACCACTCACTCTTACAACTCACCCTCACCACTCACCTTTACAACAAGCACTCACCCTCACAACAAGCACTCACCCTCACTACTCACCCTCACCACTCATCCTCACCAATCACACCCTCACCAATCACCACTCACTGCTCACCCTCACCGCTCACCACTCAACCTCACCCTCACCACTCACGCTCACCCTCACCACTCACCCCTCACTAATCACCACTAACAACCGCCACTCACCCTCCCCACTCACCCTCACCACTCACCCTCACCAATCACCACTCACCCTCACAGCTTACCACTCACCCTCACCACTCACTACTCACCCTCACCACTCACCCTCACCATTCACCCTCACCACTCTCCCTCACCACTCTCCCTCACCACTCTCCCTCACCACTCACTAATCACCTCTCACAACCGTCACTCACCCTCATAACAACCACTCACCCTCACTACTCACCCTCACCACTCATCCTCACCAATCACACCCTCACCAATCACCACTCACCCTCACTGCTCACCCTCACCGCTCACCCTCACCACTCACCCTCACCACTCACCACTCACGCTCACCCTCACCACTCACCCCTCACTAATCACCACTCACAACCGCCACTCACCCTCATCACTCACCCTCACCACTCACCCTCACTACTCACCACTCATCCTCACCAATCACACCCTCAAAAATCACCACTCACCCTCACCACTCATGCTCAACACTCACCCTCACCACTCATGCTCACCACTAACCCTCACCACTCACCCTCACCACTCACTAATCACCTCTCACAACCGTCACTCACCCTCACCACTCACTCTTACCACTCACCCTCATCACTCACCCTCACCACTCACCCTCACAACAACCACTCACCCTCACTACTAACCCTCACCACTCATCCTCACCAATCACACCCTCACCAATCACCACTCACCCTCACTGCTCACCCTCACCGCTCACCACTCAACCTCACCCTCACCACTCACGCTCACCACTCACCCCTCACTAATCACCACTCACAACCGCCACTCACCCTCACCAATCACCACTCATCCTCACCACTCACCCTCACCACTCACTACTCACCCACACCACTCACCCTCACCATTCACCCTCACCACTCACCCTCACCATTCACCCTCACCACTCTCCCTCACCACTCTCCCTAATCACTCTCCCTCACCACTCACCAGTCACGCTCACCACTTACCCTCACTACTCACCACTCACCCTCAACACTCACCCTCACCGCTCACCACTCACCCTCACCACTCACCCTGACCACTCACCACTCATCCTCACCAATCACACCCTCACCAATCACCACTCACCTTCACCACTTGCCACTCACCCTCACCACTCACCCTCACCATTCACCCTCACCACTCTCCCTCACCACTCACCAGTCACGCTCACCACTCACTCCTCACTAATCACCACTCACAACCGCCACTCACCCTCACCACTCACCCTCACCACTCACCCTCACCACTCACTACTCACCACTCATCCTCACCAATCACACCCTCAACAATCACCACTCACCCTCACCACTCACGCTCAACACTCACCCTCACCACTCACCAGTCACGCTCACCACTCACCCCTCACTAATCACCACTCACCCTCACCACTCACCCTCACCACTCACCCTCACCACTCACTACTCACCACTCATCCTCACCAATCACACCCTCAACAATCACCACTCACCCTCACCACTCACGCTCAACACTCACCCTCACCACTAACCCTCACCACTCACCCTCACCACTCACTAATCACCTCTCACAACCGTCACTCACCCTCATAACAACCACTCACCCCCACTACTCACCCTCACCACTCATCCTCACCAATCACACCCTCAACAATCACCACTCACCCTCACCACTCACGCTCAACACTCACCCTCACCACTCATGCTCACCACTAACCCTCACCACTCACCCTCACCACTCACTCTCACCCTCACCACTCACCCCTCACTAATCACCACTCACAACCGCCACTCACCCTCACCACTCACCCTCACCCTCACTACTCACCACTCATCCTCACCAATCACACCCTCAACAATCACCACTCACCCTCACCACTCACGCTCAACACTCACCCTCACCACTCATGCTCACCACTAACCCTCACCACTCACCCTCACCACTCACTAATCACCTCTCACAACCGTCACTCACCCTCACCACTCACTCTTACCACTCACCCTCATCACTCACCCTCACCACTCACCCTCACAACAACCACTCACCCTCACTACTAACCCTCACCACTCATCCTCACCAATCACACCCTCACCAATCACCACTCACCCTCACTGCTCACCCTCACCGCTCACCACTCAACCTCACCCTCACCACTCACGCTCACCACTCACCCCTCACTAATCACCACTCACAACCGCCACTCACCCTCACCAATCACCACTCACCCTCACCACTCACCCTCACTACTCACTACTCACCCTCACCACTCACCCTCACCATTCACCCTCACCACTCACCCTCACCATTCACCCTCACCACTCTCCCTCACCACTCTCCCTCACCACTCACCAGTCACGCTCACCACTCACCCTCACTACTCACCACTCACCCTCAACACTCACCCTCACCGCTCACCACTCACCCTCACCACTCACCCTGACCACTCACCACTCATCCTCACCAATCACCAATCACCACTCACCCTCACTGCTCACCCTCACTGCTCACCCTCACCACTCACCCTCACCACTCACGTTCACCCTCACCACTCACCCCTCACTAATCACCACTCACAACCGCCACTCACCCTCACCACTCACCCTCACTACTCACCACTCATCCTCACCAATCACACCCTCAACAATCACCACTCGCCCTCACCACTCACGCTCAACACTCACCCTCACCACTCATGCTCACCACTAACCCTCACCACTCACCCTCACCACTCACTAATCACCTCTCACAACCGTCACTCACCCTCACCACTCACTCTTACCACTCACCCTCACCACTCACCCTCACAACAAGCACTCACCCTCACAACAACCACTCACCCTCACTACTCACCCTCACCACTCATCCTCACCAATCACACCCTCACCAATCACCACTCACTGCTCACCCTCACCGCTCACCACTCAACCTCACCCTCACCACTCACGCTCACCCTCACCACTCACCCCTCACTAATCACCACTAACAACCGCCACTCACCCTCCCCACTCACCCTCACCACTCACCCTCACCAATCACCACTCACCCTCACCGCTTACCACTCACCCTCACCACTCACTACTCACCCTCACCACTCACCCTCACCATTCACCCTCACCACTCTCCCTCACCACTCTCCCTCACCACTCTCCCTCACCACTCTCCCTCACCAGTCACGCTCACCACTCACCACTCACGCTCACCACTCACCCTCACTACTCACCCTCACCACTCACCACTCACCCTCAACACTCACCCTCACCACCACCACTCACCCTATTCCCGTTTTAAAAACTTACGTGTCGCCAAGTATGTTTGAGGGTGATTGGTGATTGGTGAGGGAGAGTGGTGAGGGTAAGTAGTGAGGAATAGTGGTGAGGGTGAGTTTTGAGGGTAAGTGGTGAGGGTGAGTGTGAGTGGTGAGTGGTCAGTGATAGTGAGTGGTGAGTGATAGTGATAGTGAGTGGTGAGTGATAGTGAGTGGTGAGGGAGAGTGGTGATGATGAGTGAGGGAGAGTGGCGAGGGAGAGTGTTGAGGGTGTATACATTTTTTGCCTATGATGACAGCAGTACATGCTGACGTTTTGTATGTTAAATGTAAAAGCTAAATGTGTGAATGTGTGTGTCGGAAATGTTAAGCAAACGTGGCGACACGTATGTATATTAAACAGGAATAGGGCGTTTCTAAAGGAATCTACAACCTTCGATGATTCCTTTGTGCGATTCAAAGAATCGATTCCTGGCGCGTAGGAGGTTTCCATGTTTAATTACAGAGTTTTATTTTCATTGGTATGTATGTTTTAAAGTTTTCAGGATTTTTTTAATATATTTTTGCCCCGGTCAACGCCCGATATTTCCCATTCGTAGCAGTTTATATCGACTCTATAACCAACTTATATTAAACGGGAACAGGGCGATTCTAAATGAATCTACAACCTTCGATTCCTTTGCGCGATTCAGAGAATCGATTCTTGGCGCGTCGGTTTTACATTTTAAATTACACAGTTGTATTTTCATTGGTACGTTGTGTTTTAAAGTTTTCAGAAGATTTTAAATGTATTTTCCCCCCGGGCAACGCTGGGTATATCGAGTTTATACCACAAAGTCGTCGCCTGACACGTGTGGGGTGTCGAGGCCTAGTACCGTGCAGAGCCTCCGGCCTCGCCTAGATTGCCCAGCCGTCATCCCCCCCCCCCCCCTTGCGCTACAATAATAATGTCTAATCGCTATAATTTTATTATCTACCAACCCTATGATAGTAATTGCACACATTGGGGTGGGGGGGGAGTGAAGAGGACTTGAAACTTTGATGAATTTACCTCAGGGTCGCGTGTTAATGCGTGTGCATATTTTTAACGTGAATTAAAAATGGCGTCCACCCCGTTGCTGCCCGTTGCCAGGGGCCAGCCGCCCGTTGCCAGGGGCCAACCGCCCGTTGCCAGGGGCAACCGCCTTCCCGCATGCCGGTCGGCAATAGTAAATAAATAAATAAAGAGAAATCGCACTAAATCGATAATCGGTCCCATTTAAAGTTTAGAGACGAAAAATCGGAAATGCCTAAGTTTACGGCGGGGCCGGGGGCGTGCCCACCTGCAAAATTTTATCTCGGCGAACCCCACGGTCCGAGAGCTACATCCTCCGGAAGGGAGCGTACGCAGACGGACAGACGGACGGACAGACAGACAGACAGAAAAAAAATGAATTATATAGGTTAGATGATGGTGTACACCTGGGGAAAGGATGGGAACAGGCAGATCGAGGATAAACAAAAGTGAACAAGTGTTCCGATAATTCATATGAATACGAAATCTGTCCTTGTTCCCCTAATGGCGCTCGCAGCCACCACAGTGGCCAACGGCGACTCTGGATGGGTCGGAGGGACTGATCACCCCTCCACCTTCAATTAACTTACTAAAAAACAAACTCTCCTCCATCCACTGTATCTCACCTACTTCCCTCCCCTATCTCCTTGTTTCTATCCCCATTTGGCCTCATACCCCTTTTTTCATCTCTCCATTTCCCTTCTCAATCTTACTTGCCTCTGCCTAATCCTCCTCCCACTGCTTGTCACTTTCCTTTGCTCTTCTTTTTAAATCCTTTATATTAAGTTCGCTTGCTTGCTTGCTTGCTTGCGTGCTTGCTTGCTTGCGTGCTTGCTTGCTTGCGTGCTTGCTTGCTTACGACCGTGCAAATCTTTCGGTCGTTTTTTAACCCACTTCCCGTGATCCAATCGAGCTGACATTTTCCACACAGACTCGTTGTGCCAGACAATTAATGTTCGTGAAAAAAAATTCCCAAAATTTTACACTTTTTAGGCAAAAAAATTTTATTTTACATATATTCAAATAGAACTCATTCATGGCTTTGGCTGAACGTCACAGTGTAAGAGCCCAGAGCGTAACTCCTCCACAGGCCGTGGCGGAGTAGCGCAGTTGGTAGCGCCCTCGCTTCCCATGCCAAAGGTCGCGGGATCGATCCCCGCGTCCTCCACAGGCGAATATATTTTTAAATCCTTTATATTAAGTTCGCTGCCACGCATATAAAGGATTTATAGTGAAAAACTTTGTTTTTACGGGTTATACTTATTATGATTTAGTCTCTCTTTCCTCTCTGTTTCACGTCCCATTACTCTATCATTGCCGTTCATCTCCATCTCTTCCTCCATCATGTATCTCCCTCCCTCACCTCTCTCCTTTATCTCCCTCCCTCCTCTGCATCCCTCCTACTGATATTTAGATTCAAATTAACGATGTGCAGTTCACCTAGATGACGGTATTAGTTGTTTTAGATAACACAAAAGTACGTAACAGGTGAATATGAGAAGGCTACCGTCTCAGAGAAAACGCTGGAGAACAGAGTGGAACAATGCAGACGTCCAGAATAAACACCTCACTCGAAACCCAAATGTGGCACCTTCGCGATCTAACCCTAAACACCTCTATTATGGATAACCAACATGCTGGCATGTAGAATAGTATCGATAAGGCTCAATTATTGCAACTCACTACTCTACGGGACGTCTGGAAAAACATTACCAAGCTGCAGTGTGCGCAACATTCTTTGGCATGTGTCATGACGGGTATTGCAAGATGCATTATAAGGCCGCACTCATTATACACAACGTGCTCGACACAAATGACGCACAATACCTTGTTGATCTCATCTCGGAGCATAAACCATCAAGTGATTTCCGGTCATCCTCACAGCGGCTTTTGGCTAACCATCGAAAATAGACAGTCACTGCATTTCGGGCTTTCAGATGTGCTTCTGTGGCCGTCTGGAACGCTCTTCCTTCCGATATTAGGAAGTCACTGGAGCGATGCACTTTAAAATCTAGATTGAAAACGAATTTCTTTAGAACAGTTTTTGTGTTTAGTTTGTTTTTCTCCAGAACCTCCAATAAGCATGGTTAGCTACGTACGGTGCGAAAGAAGTTCAATATACATACAACTCCAAGCCATTACCATTTCCTACAGGCTCTGCAATGTGATAATCCATTTAGCTCCTGCACATAAGCTAATATCATCACTCCATCGCCATAATGGACATCCTCTAGGCGTGTTCCCTCCTTTGCTGCCACCTCATTGATATTCTAAGCCATCGGGAAACAACACTTCTCATTGTCATGTCTCTCCATGTACTGTAATCTCAAGCATGCACTTTTCCATGCTTTGTGAACTTTTGAGTTATTATTCATGAATTTTCATTTTTTATTATATATTTAATAACAGGAATATGCACTGTTTAAAAGTATTTCTTTTTAAGCGCATTGATACGTTGATTTTCAATATCACGTTCAGTTTTGCAAAAACACTCCAGCCTACTCTCATTCACGCTTGTTTCATCATTACAGCATCTTGTCCCAGTCCGCCCTCAATAACCCCTCCATACCTACGTTAGAGTGTTTCCACCTGTTCCCTTCTAGAGATATATAAATTTGTTTGCGAACATATTTTACGCCATTTATTCACGATTACGACCATTAACCATGATGCTATTTGTTTATGATTACTATATGGCAGTGCCGTTCAACTTTTTCCATTCCACAGCACACTTTTAAGCTTACTCCATCGTTGTAGCACGCAGAATAAAATAAATCTGTTCTAATGATTACCACAAAGTACCACAACTCAGGAGAAACTCAGGCTCCTCCCCCACGTGCCCCCCTCCCGTGGACCGGGCTCCCCGTGCCTCCTCCCCACCCCAGTGCTGGCTGCAGCTAATCAGCACACGGATGACAGCGCATTGTTGGGGGGGGAGGGGGGGCCTCTAATATAATTCCCACAATTCCCCGGCTTACCTGACTGCTGCGGCACATTGGTTGAGAAGCATTGCTGTGCAGGACAATCCCCACGCTAGTGCTTTATTTTATTGTCAGGATCACTGTTTGGCGTGTGGGCGCTGCTGGGATTTACACCACGGGATGGGCCTTGCGGGCGTTGTTAGTCACCACGGAGTTGCACCGCCTCGTGGGAAAGTGTTTTCTGGAATGTAAAATATCGAGAATCACTGTAATCAGGGAGAGTTTGTTGTAGCTGCATATCGCCTGCCAAAACGTCAAGAGAAAACATAGACACTGACTCATGAAAATAGAACAAAAATGAAATGTACACAATGTAGTATGGTAGAAAGTTCAATTTGTGTGAAAGCTGAAGGTTTATTTTATGCAGGAATTCCTCTCCATTCGGAGGCGTGGGGTTGTCCGTCGATCACAGGATTGTAAAAGGATTTGAATTCCTGTTTATGCTTAGAGCATTTATCAGAGTGTTTTCGTGTTGGTCCTTCACTGTACATGAATCTCCTTAACGCCTTTCCTGAGTTAATGGTGGGGTCATTAAAATTGAGTCGATTTAAGAAGAGTTGCACTTCTTTGGTTAAGTAATGGATCCAGTTTTACTCTCATTGGCTTATTGCTCGTGTAATAACTCCAACGACAAGAATATAAGAAGAGCCACTTTTATTAGTACACAATGAAGAACCCTACTATGATTACACAATAAGGTACCATAAGCTTCGTGACTGTCTTCCAGCTTGTATCTTCCTCCGAACCTCGACACTCCTCGCGCTCTCCTTATATATCCCTCAGCCCCTTTTTCTCGAACCTTCTTGTCCTTTTCGATTTAAAGCTTTCGTGACTGCAGGATTCATCTTCTTGGTTCTTTCGGTAAAGTCACGTAGAAGGGAATTAATAAAATAATACAAATTAAAATAAAACATAATAAAATACAATTCTCGCGACGTTTCGGTCACAACGCAAGCAGCCGTCCTCAGGTGAAGAACAGGTCTGTCAGACGCTGTCTTTCCGACAGACCTGTTCTTCACCTGAGGACGGCTGCTTGCATTGTGGCCGAAACGTCGTGAGAATTGTATTTTATTATGTTTTATTTTTATTATTTTATTATTTCCCTTCTACGTGACTTTACCGAAAGAACCAAGAAGAAGACTTCTTGTCCTTGTTTTTACCGCTAGTCAATCCCTGTCCTTTCCCTTTAACGGGTCCTTTTTGTTTTCCCGTTCAACCTCCTTATTCTCCAATCTATTTAAAGTCTGCCTCCTAAACAATCACCGTGGAGGTCTCTTTACTCCAACCGGAGACCATTGTTTCTTTTGTAATAGCCGTTTAGGCTGCATATAGCTTGGGGTAATTTTTCAGTCATTACAATAGCAAGGATTGATACATCTGGTATGACCCATATGATTGTTAAAAACATGGTTGTTTGGAACGTGAGCAGATGAATATGGTTGAACAAAGGCGTCAACACTATTGTGCTATGCAACAATAACAAATGCAATTTCATCATACATTAATTTCCAATTGCTAATCATATAAAAGTGAATCATCCTATTAGGTTTAAATGATCAAAGACGATCACATGATTAGTTGTATTACAATTTGTAATTAAATCATCAAAGGGAGCTCAAGACATAAAATATGTTCATAAGCTTGACTTTTAAATTTTTTTTACGTTAAAAATTACTGCATTAATCATTGGCATTTTCCGCCTCAGAACTAAGCAAAATGTAACAACTTGCACACGAACTATCTCTTAGACGCAGGTGTAAGATGTCATCACACCACATCATGTGACCCCAACAAGATGGCAACAAAATACACACATCACTAGAAACCGATGTTACAACATAATCATTAGTGCCTCTTGAACAGAAAATGGAGAAATGTTCTGTGTGGAGAAGTGAAGACGTTGAATAAATCCTTAAAATCTACATTTTATGTTGAAGCCTGATTAAGCTTTCATCATCACCATCAGCCACTGCCTACCTGGATTAATGCCTCTTGATGTCACCAGCCTCCATGGTCCTAAAATGTCACAATCCATCTAAAGCCTGCACTTGAGCTGATTTCTTTGGCCCATCTCTGTGGTGGTAACCTTCCCAGGCACGAACTCTGCCTTGGCTGCCAATTTGTTACGAGTCTGGCCTGTCACCCTTCATCTTACTTTGATTTTGGTCACACAGATGTATACATGAGCATACAAGTGTATTTTTCGATTTAAAGCTTTCGTGACTGCAGGGATTCATCTTCTTGGTTCTTTCGGTAAAGTCACGTAGAAGGGAAGTAATAAAATAATAAAAATAAAACATAATAAAATAATTCTCACGACGTTTCGGCCACAACACAAGCAGCCGTCCTCAGGTGAAGACTAGGTCTGTCGAGGCGAGAGCGTCTAAATTAAACACCACCACGCTTGGAGCGTCTATTTAAGCTGGGTTGGAAGGGGGGGAAATGCGCCTTGACAAAAGAATCTGCATATCAAGAGGAATTTAGCATATTTATGGGAAATGCAGGAATGCGACCAGGGGCGGTTTCTTCATTAGGGCGATTGGGCGACGCACCACCAATGTCATTCAACCACAGAGTCACGCTAGCCGTCACTGTGCCTCTGGATATAGTCCAATCAGCGTCATGTCACGTTCTGTGGAGTACCGCCTCTTTTTGGGCGATTTCACTCCGGCTGAGAATCGCCCCGAGTGGCCCCATAGACTTACATTCAAAGATGTTTTTTTTCGAACGGGGGGGCGCTGCAATGCATTCTCTATGGCTTCCGGGAGGGCTCGCACTAACGTGCTTACGTCATCATACGTAAGCACGTTTCATCCAACAATATAATTTGTCGCCACCTAGTGGAATCTTTAATAAAAGAAACTTGAGTGGATTGTATTAATAGTGAGTATAGAAACAAACAAGATGTATTGTAAGAGTCACTTTATTTTTCATTAATATTAAAGAAGTGAAGTTGCCTTTACATGCTTAAGCTGTTAATTTATCCATTGCATGGGTGGACCTTATCCTTATCAATCATCCAGACATTTGCCCCCCCTGAGAGATTTTGCAGGAGCCGCCACTGAATGCGACTAGTGCTACTTGTAAAATGCGTAGGAGGTGGGCGGGGGGTTTTTCAAAGTCATATTATGCTCATGCATTATGCAGGATTAGCAGCATCAAAGGGAGGGGGTAGGGGTAGCATTAATAAAGGGAAGGAATGTTAATAGTATGTAGCTGCAGTAACTAAACAACCACGTTAAAAGCTAAAGTATAAACTACATAGTATCATCAGTATGCTAAATATACTCTCAATAAGCTGAGCTACTAACCGTAAGTAATACATTACAATTCTAGGTCGCAAAAAATATAATATGCTTCCAGCTAAACTTTTTAAACTTTTTCCTTACATCACACGGGTCTATCCCGTACTATATGCTGCCATAGACAAACCCAACATTAAATTGTATACTGTATTACTATACACTACCCTATGTCTTAGAATAATACATAGTGTAATATTACACTATGTATTATTCTACCCACCCAACTGTATACCACACTGCTGTATATTCACTATACAATTACGATACTATATATTACCTTATACATTGTATTAAACATTACACTTTAATACTATTTATTATTATACAATATGCTATACACTATACCATTGACCGTCGCGTGAAAGGTACTAAGAGGAAGCAACGAAATATGTCAATGGGAGAGTGGTGGTAGGAACCTTGCAGCGGAGCAAAGAATCCATTCCCTGCGGAGAATACAAGATATATAGTCAATGTCAGTGAGTGGAACGCGGTCTGAAAGTCACCGTAAACGTGGACACACTCAGTTAAGATCCGAAATGGTTTATTACGTTCTTCCAATGATTGCTAAGCCGGAATCCATCTTCTCGGTTGAAATTGTCTCTGTGTTTGTATATGTGGATCGCCTCATGAACGAATCTCTCATGGTAGCCAGATGGCTTGCAGAGAACCTCTGTCTTGGAGAAGTCAATATCATGTGAACCCACTGAATTGTAACGTTGATCTGCCACGGCTGAGGTGTTTGTCCTACCGTGTTTCAAGTCTGCTTTATGTTCACGGATGCGGTCCGAGACATGTCGTTTGGTTTCTCCAATGTAACTGCTACCACAGAGGCAACTTAGTTTGTAGACGCCAGGGTACTGTATGTCTGGAACCACATCTTTTACAGACGGGACCAGATCACGGATTTTATGTCCTGTGTTGAATCGGACCAGGATCTTGTATTTAATCAGGATTTTGGAGATCTTTTTTGTGACCCCAGCAATGTAGGGTAAGGTGATGGTCTTGAGAGGCTCCTCAACAGGATCCTTCTTGATGGTTGGAGTGATGGCTTTGCGGATTGTGTAGTCGGAGTAACCATTAGCCTTAAGAGCTTGGCGTACGTGTTTGAGATCACTTGCAATGTGTTCCTGGTCGGAAATGCATTGGGCTCTATGGTATAGAGTCTTGATGAGGGAATTCTTCTGGGATGGATGGTGGTGGGAATCCGGTTTTAGGTAAGCATCTGTATGGGTGGCTTTCCTGTAGACAGAGTGGCTCATTGAACCATCAGGTCTCCTTTTAATTAGGACATCCAAAAAGGGTAGCTTGCCATCCTTTTCGACTTCCATGGTGAATCTGATGGCTGGGTGTATGGAATTGATGTGGTCGAGAAATTGGTCGAGAGCAGGACGGCCATGTGGCCAGATGACAAAAGTGTTATCTACGTACCTCTTCCATAAGGTCGGGCGTAGAGTGGCAGTCTGGATGGCGTCAGTCTCAAATTTCTCCATGAAGACGTTGGCTACAACCGGAGATAGGGGGGAGCCCATTGGGGTGCCCTCAGTTGGCTTGTAGAAAGTTCCATTCAAGGTGAAGTATGTATTGGTTAAGCAGTGTCTCACCAAGGGGGGTACCCCAGCATTCAGTCCTTGATGAACCAAGTCTTCAATGATTGCGATGGTGTCAGGTACAGGGACTTTGGTGAATAAGGAAACCACATCAAAACTGACAAGCAGGTCGTCTGGGGACAGGGAAATCCCCTTGATTGTCGATACCAGGTCAGTAGAGTTTAGTACCGCAGAGGTGGTTTTTCCAGTGAAAGGCAGTAGGATTTCAGACAAAAAACGAGCCAGTTTGTATGTGGGGGAGTTGATCGTAGAGACAATGGGACGAAGAGGTTTATCTTCTTTATGTATCTTTGGCAAGCCGTATAATCTTGGTGGCCTGGCTGCAGAAGGTTTCAACGAGAACTGTTTGGTCTGATCAATTAATGCAGTTGAATCAGAAATGATTTGGTTGGTTTTAGAGAAGAGGCTGTTGGTGGGGTCTCTTTTTAAATCCTTTATATTAAGTTCACTTGCTTGCTTGCGTGCTTGCTTGCTTGCTTACGACCGTGCAAATCTTTCGGTCGTTTCTTAACCCACTTCCCGTGATCCAATCGAGCTGACATTTTCCACACAGACTCGTTGTGCGAGACAATTAATGTTCGTGAAAAAAAATTCCCAAAATTTTACACTGTTTAGGGAAAACAAATTAAATATTTAATTACCAATTGCTTAATACTGGCAGACAATCATCTGACCCATAGGTGGCAGCCATCTCAAGCCAGAGGACGAGAAGACTCTCGCCGCCACGCATATAAAGGATTTATAGTGAAAAACTTTGTTTTTACGGGTTTACTTGTTAAATCCTTTATATTAAGTTCGCATGCTTGCTTGCTTGCGTGCTTGCTTGCTTGCGTGCTTGCTTGCTTGCTTACGACCGTGCAAATCTTTCGGTCGTTTTTTAACCCACTTCCCGTGATCCAATCGAGCTGACATTTTCCACACAGACTCGTTGTGCCAGACAATTAATGTTCGTGAAAAATTTTTTTCCAAAATTTTACACTGTTTAGGGAAATGTTTTTTAAATATTTAATTACCAATTGTTTAATGCTGCCAGAGGACGAGAGGACTCGCCGCCCCGATGCCACGCATATAAAGGATTTATAGTGAAAAACTTTGTTTTTACGGGTTTACTTGTTAAATCCTTTATATTAAGTTCACTTGCTTGCTTGCTTGCGTGCTTGCTTGCTTAGGACCGTGCAAATTTTTCGGTCGTTTTTTAACCCACTTCCCGTGATCCAATCGAGCTGACATTTTGCACACAGACTCGTTGTGCGTGACAATGTATTTTCGTAAAAATAAAATCGAAAATTTTCCACTTTTTAGGAAAAAAACAATTATCAACATGAATAAAACAAAGGGGACGAAAGGGGAAAAACATATTTTTTTATTGTGAGTTTATTTAAGAAGTCTGTACATAAGCCAGGTTTTCATCATGCTACATGTAGCCCCAGTGGCCTAATGGATAAGGCACTGGCCTCCTAAGCCAGGGATTGTGGGTTCGGAGTCCCACCTGGGGTTGCTGAGAAAAATCTGTTCATTTTGTAAAATCAGAATGTCAAGTTAACGAATCTGATAATGAAAAGCCAAAATGGCGCTGTGCCTATAGAAGAGAGTTTTAAAACAGTGTTCAGTTATACTCTTTAGTTCTTTCGGTAAAGTTACGTCGGTATAGTGTCCATCATCAGATGATGATGATGGATGCTTGTGTTGATGGTAGACGCTTGTGTTGATGATGGATGCTTGTGTTGATGATAGACGCTTGTGTTGAGCCCGAAACGTCGTGATTTATTTTATTTTATACCTACGTGAATTTACCGAAAGAACCAAAGAGTATGGATTCCTGAAGTCACGATAGCTTCAAATCAAGAGAGTTTTAAACAGTGTACTTTGGTGACAATTATCAATATTGATAAAGCAGAGAATAAAAGGGGAAAATACATATCCATTTCTATTATTATTGCGAGTTTATTTAAGAAGTCTGTATATAAGCCAGGTTTTCATCATGCTACATGTAGCCCCAGTGGCCTAATGGATAAGGCACTGGCCTCCTAAGCCAGGGATTGTGGGTTCGAGTCCGACCTGGGGTAGCTGAGAAAAAGTTGTTCATTTTGTAGACGTCAAGTTTATGAATCTGACGATGAGAAGCGAAGGTGGTACTGTGCCGATCGAAGAGAGTTTGAAATCAGTGTACTTTGGTGACAGGAATCAACATTGATAAAGCAGAGGGGACAAAAGGGGGAAATACATATCCATTTTTAAATCCTTTATATTAAGTTCGCTTGCTTGCTTGCTTGCGTGCTTGCTTGCTTGCGTGCTTGCTTGCTTGCTTACGACCGTGCAAATCTTTCGGTCGTTTCTTAACCCACTTCCCGTGATCCAATCGAGCTGACATTTTCCACACAGACTCGTTGTGCGAGACAATTAATGTTCGTGAAAAAAAATTCCCAAAATTTTACACTGTTTAGGGAAAACAAATTAAATATTTAATTACCAATTGCTTAATACTGGCAGACAATCATCTGACCCATAGGTGGCAGCCATCTCAAGCCAGAGGACGAGAAGACTCTAGCCGCCACGCATATAAAGGATTTATAGTGAAAAACTTTGTTTTTACGGGTTTACTTGTTAAATCCTTTATATTAAGTTCGCATGCTTGCTTGCTTGCGTGCTTGCTTGCTTGCGTGCTTGCTTGCTTGCTTGCGTGCTTGCTTGCTTGCGTGCTTGCTTGCTTGCTTACGACCGTGCAAATCTTTCGGTCGTTTTTTAACCCACTTCCCGTGATCCAATCGAGCTGACATTTTCCACACAGACTCGTTGTGCCAGACAATTAATGTTCGTGAAAATTTTTTTCCAAAATTTTACACTTTTTAGGCAAAAAAATGTATTTTACATGTATTCAAATAGAACTCATTCATGGCTTTGGCTGAACGTCACAGTATAAGAGCCCAGAGCATAACCCCCCCACAGGCCGTGGCGGAGTAGCGCAGTTGGTAGCGCCCTCGCTTCCCATGCCAAAGGTCGCGGATCGATCCCCGCGTCCTCCATAGGCGAATATATTTTTAAATCCTTTATATTAAGTTCGCTGCCACGCATATAAAGGATTTATAGTGAAAAACTTTGTTTTTACGGGTTATACTTATTAAATCCTTTATATTAAGTTCGCTTGCTTGCTTGCGTGCTTGCTTGCTTGCTTACGGCCGTGCAAATCTTTCGGTCGTTTTTTAACCCACTTCCCGTGATCCAATCGAGCTGACATTTTCCACACAGACTCGTTGTGCCAGACAATTAATGTTCGTGAAAAAAAATTCCCAAAATGTTACACATTTTAGGCAAAAAAAAATTATTTTACATATATTTAAATAGAACTCATTCATGGCTTTGGCTGAACATCACAGTGTAAGAGCCCAGAGCGTAACCCCTCCACAGGCCGTGGCGGAGTAGCGCAGTTGGTAGCGCCCTCGCTTCCCATGCCAAAGGTCGCGGGATCGATCCCTGCGTCCTCCACAGGCGAATATAGTTTTAAATCCTTTATTAAATCCTTTATATTAAGTTCGCTTGCTTAGGACCGTGCAAATCTTTCGGTCGTTTTTTAACCCACTTCCCGTGATCCAATCTAGCTGACATTTTGCACACAGACTCGTTGTGCGTGACAATTAATTTTCGTGAACATTTTTTTTCCAAATTTTACACTGTTTAGGGAAATGTTTTTTAAATATTTAATTACCAATTGTTTAATGCTGCCAGAGGACAAGAGGACTCGCCGCCCCGATGCCACGCATATAAAGGATTTATAGTGAAAAACTTTGTTTTTACGGGTTTACTTGTTAAATCCTTTATATTAAGTTCACTTGCTTGCTTGCTTGCGTGCTTGCTTGCTTAGGACCGTGCAAATTTTTCGGTCGTTTTTTAACCCACTTCCCGTGATCCAATCGAGCTGACATTTTGCACACAGACTCGTTGTGCGTGACAATGTATTTTCGTAAAAATAAAATCGAAAATTTTCCACTTTTTAGGAAACAAACAATTATCAACATGAATAAAACAGAGGGAACGAAAGGGGAAAAACATATTTTTTTTTATTGTGAGTTTATTTAAGAAGTCTGTACATAAGCCAGGTTTTCATCATGCTACATGTAGCCCCAGTAGCTTAATGGATAAGGCACTGGCCTCCTAAGCCAGGGATTGTGGGTTCGAGTCCCACCTGGGGTATCTGAGAAAAAGTTGTTCATTTTGTAGACGTCAAGTTTATGAATCTGACGATGAGAAGCGAAGGTGGTACTGTACCGATCGAAGAGAGTTTGAAATCAGTGTACTTTGGTGACAGGAATCAACATTGATAAAGCAGAGGGGACGAAAGGGGGAAATGCATATCCGTTTTTAAATCCTTTATATTAAGTTCGCTTGCTTGCTTGCGTGATTGCTTGCTTGCTTACGACCGTGTAAATCTTTCGGTCGTTTTTTAACCCACTTCCCGTGATCCAATCGAGCTGACATTTTGCACACAGACTCGTTGTGCTTGACAATAAACTTTCATGAAAAATTTTTTCCTAAATTTTACACTGTTTAGGAAAATTTTTTTTAAATATTTAATTACCAATTGCTTAATTGTGGCAGACAATCATCTGACCCATAGGTGGCAGCCATCTCAAGCCAGAGGACGAGATGACTGTAGCCGCCCGTTTCATAATGACGCAAATGTTGACTAACCACATGGCATGAAATCCCTGCCCCCACGCTGTACAATGGAGACTATTTATAGAGCAGTTAAATTAAAGCCGACAGGTTCTTGAAAGTGGTAAAACAGGTCAACGCTAGTGCCCTCGGGAATATACGGGGCATGTCAAGAGGTGATCTTTCATTTTCAAATCCTTCATATTAACTTCACTTGCTTTCTTATTCAAGACAAACAGAAATGAATAATAAAATGAAACCGATGCCACGCATATAAAGGATTTATAGTGAAAAACTTTGTTTTTACGGGTTAATTTTTTACTTTTGTGTAGCTGCCATCGTTGAGTAGTTCTTGAATTTTGTTGTTGTATTCTATTTTGTCCATGCCTTTGTCGGCTGAGAGGATGACAATGTCATCCCTCTTTTTTAATTGAACTAATTCAAAACGCTCATCTTTGCTGATGTTGCTAGCTGGCATCTTAGCGTTTTTGAGGGTTGCAGAGATTTCAGATCTTGCTACGTCTGCAGAGATGTGACTCAGGCCCTTGAGAGCTACATCTACTCTAGCAATTATATCATTAACTGGTATGTGTCTAGGTGTGACTGCAAAGTTTAGTCCTTTAGCTAAAACGGATTTCAGACCTTCAGAAATATAACTGTTACTGCGATTAATTACGACTTTGTTAACATCTAGCTTTTCAATGTGTGGGTCCGGTCTCTTGTTTGAGAGGCGGTTAAATTTGGAAATAAAGTTGTCCTTACATTTGGTCGACATAGCGGCAGCTGAAGAGGCAGTCATTTTGTCTACATGTTCCCAATCCGATGTGGACATTGTTGCACTCAAAGATAAGTGTGATTTGTAGAGTGTCTTGTCTAACTGATCTAGATCGGTGCGCGTAAGTCTGATTTTCTCTGAGATAAGAGCTAAGCTAGTTCTAGACAGAATTCGTTTAGCATTAGAAGAAGTTACAGCAACAGATGTTAGTGTAAATGCGTTTGGTATTACTTTAGAGTCGCGGCATCTCTTCAGAAAGGTGATAGACTCGATTAGCTGAGCCTTCTTATCACGGAGCTTGTTGAAGGATCTCAAAGTTATGTGGAATCCCTCCCCGTAGAGGCGGTTAAATTTCGATTTAAAGCTTTCGTGACTGCAGGGATTCATCTTCTTGGTTCTTTCGGTAAAGTCACGTAGAAGGGAATTAATAAAATAATAAAAATAAAACATAATAAAATAATTCTCACGACGTTTCGGCCACAACACAAGCAGCCGTCCTCAGGTGAAGACCAGGTCTGTCGAGGCGACAGCATCTAAATGAAACACCACCACGCTTGGAGCGTCTATTTAAGCTGGGTTGGAAGGGGGGGACAATGCGCCTTGACAAAAGAATCTGCATATCAAGAGGAATTTAGCATATTTATGGGAAATGCAGGAATGCGACTAGTGCTACTTGTAAAATGCGTAGGAGGTGGGCGGGGGGTTTTCAAAGTCATATTATGCCCATGCATTATGCAGGATTAGCAGCATCAAAAGGAGGGGTAGGGGTAGCATTAATAAAGGGAAGGAATGTTAATAGTATGTAGCTGCAGTAACTAAACAACCACGTTAAAAGCTAAAGTATAAACTACATAGTATCATCAGTATGCTAAATATACTTTCAATAAGCTGCGCATTTCACAAGTAGCACTAGTCGCATTCCTGCATTTCCCATATATATGCTAAATTCCTCTTGAAATGCAGATTATTTTGTCAAGGCGTATTTTCCCCCCTTCCAACCCAGCTTAAATAGACGCTCCAAGCGTGGTGGTGTTTCATTTAGGCGCTGTCGCCTCGACAGACCTGGCCTTCACCTGAGGACGGCTGCTTGTGTTGTGGCCGAAACGTCGTGAGAATTATGTTATAATGTTTTATTTTTATTATTTTATTACTTCCCTTCTACGTGACTTTACCGAAAGAACCAAGAAGATGAATCCCTGCAGTCACGAAAGCTTTAAATCGAAATTTAACCGCCTCTATGGGGAGGGATTCCACATAACTTTGAGATCCTTCAACAAGCTCCGTGATAAGAAGGCTCAGCTAATCGAGTCTCTCACCTTTCTGAAGAGATGCCGTGACTCTAAGGTAATACCAAACGCATTTACACTAACATCTGCTGCTGTAACTTCTTCTAATGCTAGACGAATTCTGTCTAGAACTAGCTTAGCTCTTATCTCAGAGAAAATCAGACTTACGCGCACCGATCTAGATCAGTTAGACAAGACACTCTACAAATCACACTTATCTTTGAGTGCAACAATGTCCATATCGGATTGGGAACATGTAGACAAAATGACTGCCTCTTCAGCTGCCGCTATGTCGACCAAATGTAAGGACAACTTTATTTCCAAATTCAACCACCTCTCAAACAAGAGACCGGACCCACACATTGAAAAGCTAGATGTTAACAAAGTCGTAATTAATCGCAGTAACAGTTCTATTTCTGAAGGTCTGAAATCCGTTTTAGCTAAAGGACTAAACTTTGCAGTCACACCTAGACACATACCAGTTAATGATATAATTGCGAGAGTAGATGTAGCTCTCAAGGGCCTGAGTCACATCTCTGCAGACGTAGCAAGATCTGAAATCTATGCAACCCTCAAAAACGCTAAGATGCCAGCTAGCAACATCAGCAAAGATGAGCGTTTTGAATTAGCGCAATTAAAAAAGAGGGATGACATTGTCATCCTCTCAGCCGACAAAGGCAATGCCACTGTCATCATGGACAAAATAGAATACAACAACAAAATTCAAGAACTACTCAACGATGGCAGCTATACAAAAATAAAAAGAGACCCCACCAACAGCCTCGTCTCTAAAACCAACCAAATCATTTCTGATTCAACCGCATTAATTGATCAGACCAAACAGTTCTGTGGGGGCCGTTGGCCCCCGGGGTCCCCCCGCCTGCATCCCCTATTCCGTTTACGTTACCCCACCTCCCAAATACCTGCTAGGGTTTCGCCGGCCTTCGGACGCGACGCCCCTACCCATACGGCTTCACGCGGCGCTCCCACGCTGCAAGCATACGTGCGCACAGCATCATCAATCAAACGCCATACTCCCCCTCTTTACACCGCTACGTACAGCTCTCGCACGCTGCGAGCGTGTGCCCATCTATAGCCCTTTGTGGCACTCGCCTCCACGTCGAATAACCACGTTACCAATGCGCATCCGTATCCGACACATAGCGAACGTACGCGCCCTCACGCACACACCTCCCCGCGGAACTCACTCACCACTGAATACTCACGTTGTGATCGCGCACCTGTATCGTACACGTAGTGAACACACGCGGCACCCACACGCGCAGCTCCGCGCAGCGCTCACTCACGTGGCGAACCACTGTGTACACAGCACTACACGCGTTCACACTGCTCACGAGATCACACGAGGCCACGATTCGCTATTAATGATTTATTGTTTGCTACCTGGAACTGGTTGTTGAGTCAGTATGAATCGAAGAGGCTGGCCTATTCTCCTACCCCTGGACCTATTCCCTATTTATCGGCTTACGATACCCTTTCACCTTGCTACTCACGGTTCGAAGTATTCGGCGTCCTGTGGCTTTTCCTCTATGCTCGTCTGGACAGAGCAGGGAGCCGACTTGAACGCGGGCCTCTTGAAGAGAAGTGAGGTCGATTTCCCCTTTGCGCCCCCTTTTTATCCTCCCTACATCAAAGGGATGTTGCTCCGCCTGTCGTCGCTCCCCTTCCCGTTTTTCTTTAGCAATCGGCGGTTCCGGGCGCCTTTGTTATGCAACTTATGCGGCGGTGTCCATCGCAAAGGCTCGCCGTGGGAATCTGTGTACGGGCTCCCCACGTGCCTCCGCTCTCCCGATTCAGCTCCATCCTTTAACTCCCCTAACAATGGTGCCTGCGCACTCAAGCATAATTATCCCAATCACCAGCGACTACGCGCAGGAGCCCTGCGGTCATGCTAATCACGCCGTCCCTCCAGTGCCTGTGCGGCGTGTGTGTGTGGGGGGATGCGTTTCAACCGCGGTGGCCGAATGCCCTTCGCCGCGACCATACCATCTTAAGGCCGGTCGCAGCGCCACGGTGCAAAGTAGCGTCAGGGGAGGTCGTCCAATTCCCTGGTCGCCGGAAACCGTGAAAGTCAATCCCGATAAGGGCTTCTCGGATAAAAACCGGTAGATCAGGTGACCTCCCCTTCCAGCTCTATGGGGGGGGGGGAAATGCGTGCGGGTGTGTTCATGTGAGGTGAGGTGAGGGGGGACGCGGGGTCGGCTCCGTCGCTTGGTGGTGGCGAGGTCGTAGATGGGGCACCTGCTGAACGGCTTCATGGCGGCGGCATCACAGTTCTCGTTGAAACCTTCTGCAGCCAGGCCACCAAGATTATACGGCTTGCCAAAGATACATGAAGAAGATACACCTCTTCGTCCCATTGTCTTTACGATCAACTCCCCCACATACAAACTGGTTCGTTTTTTGTCTGAAATCCTACTGCCTTTCACTGGAAAAACCACCTCTGCGGTACTAAACTCTACTGACCTGGTATCGACAATCAAGG
>WFAB01002946.1:0-23652 GCA_018977245.1 Lethenteron camtschaticum | reverse complement strand
TACCGCTGGTGCTCCCTCCAGTGTGGAATGGATACCACATGTAGGTCGGTTTTGCCACAATCATAGGAGTCTTTGGAGAACAGGGAGTTGTATTTTTGGAGCAGTTGTCGTAGCTCGTCTCGTTGAGTGTCGCTCTCTAGGGCGTCTGCTGCTTCAATTTGTTGTTCTATTTGTTCTTCTATTGTAAGGACTCTTTTCTCTTGGTTTGGATCTAGGGCCTTCGTGGTTTCGGGCGGCTCAATTGAAAGTTCCTTTTGCGTTACTATCGGTTGAGTTGCCTTGGCTTCATCCGAGGGTAATACGCTCTTGCCCTTGTGTTCTCCTTCATCAGTTTGCAGTTCGTCGGTTTGGCCTCCAGGGGGCGGTATATACTCCATGAGGGGACGGTCATTCGGTGATACTGACTCTAAGTCGGCTTCCTTTCGGTCTTCTCTCAGTCTGTTAGTCATTAGCTGAGTGATTCGAATTCCTGCGGGGAGCTCGTCTTCGTTCCTGATTGTCGTTGATAGGTCGTCGAGCTCTTGTGTTATCACTTGGATTCCCGTGGAGTCTCTCATAACGTCTTCATCTTCTGAGTCCCTTTGTTGCTCCGGCATTGACTGTGCCCAAATTCGTCGGGATTCAAGGTTCATAATGGGTTTCAGGCGATTCAGTAGTTCGATCCCAATAATCAGTTCTTTTCCTGGGTATTGTACGACATATAGTGGATGGTTCATGTTGATTTTGTTGAACGTCAATTTCGTCATAACTTTGCCAATGGTCGCATGTGGGTCCCTTCACATCCTGAGTAGGTAAGTTTACTTGGCATCATTTGCAGTGTTTCATTCTTCCTCTGGAGGGCAGTCTGGAGTTCGTCAAATAATTCTCTGGATATCATGGATATTTCTGCTCCAGTATCACAAAGGCCCTGGCTGGTCAGGGTGTCTTGCAGTATTACTTCCACGTGGACTCGTCCGACTGGTCCTACGGGAATCAATTCCCCCAGATGGTACCCTTTTCCCTCTGGTACCACTTCGGTGATTGCTTCGAGGCTTCTTGTCTTCCCTACGTTCACTTGGGCTACCTTTGCTCTGGGTGTGTCCTCCTCCTGTGTGGGTATAGTTGGTATTCCTCCCTTCGCTACTTGCATGGAAGTCTTCATACTCCCTAGGAGCTCTTTTTCCATCCTAATGTGGTGAGCATATCGATTCCTGTTAGCTAACGGTGGTCTATGCCTATTGCTAGTGGAGGCGGCAGTGGGGGACGATATGGGGACTGGTTTGGTGGGCGTCGGCCTCCGCGGGGTAGGTATGGCCGTCACTCGCTCTTCCTCCTCCATAATTCCAGCCTCCGCCCTCTTCTGCATTCCATGGTGGTGGCGGCTGTGGGTGCCAGGTTCCTCTGGCCTCGTTCCTCCCCCACGTGGAACGTTATTCAGCGTGTTGTGGACGGGTGTTGATTCTATTGGGTTAGGCGCCCTCTCCTGGGGAATTCATGTCCACCCCGTGTGGCGCTAATATTATTCCTTGGAGATTCGCTTCCCTCCAGATCGAGGCATTCTTTATCTCTGGTGACGATGTGGGTTTTGGCTATGCCAGTGGTTTTCCGTCCGTTCACCCAGGCCGTGTGGGCCTTGCTTTCAATCTGGCGTAGGGAGGCAGTCTCGGGGTCCAACATCATTCCTACTATTCTCACTATTTCAGGTCTTAATGATTGGAAGAACATCACTTTTAAGACTGTCTTATCTCCCTGGGCATTGTCCACGTCCCCTGCGTAATATGCTTTCTTAAGGCGTAGGAGATAATCTCGTGGGTCTTCGTCTACACGCTGGGTCATCAACTTTGCCGCGTTCAATCCTTCGGATAGTGTGGAGTATTCCCCAAATCTCTTAACTACTGCTCGGCTCAATTGTTTAAAGTCACTCTTCACCCTATTTGGCAGGGAGGCTACCCATGGTCTGGCGGGTTCATGTAGGCTCCTTGATAATAAACATGCCTTTTCTGCTGATTTACCCAGACCCCGGATCTTAGCCTCTTGTTCTACTGTAGCTATGTGAGTGTGGATATCCCTGTTCTTGTTATGTGGATCGAAATAGGGAATTCTCACGAGTGCTTTGTCCATTAGTTTTAGTGTCTTACTGTTAAAAGTGTGTTGTTCGTCATCAGTGGTGTCGGTTCCTGAGGAGTGCTCCCTTGAGCTACCCTTGTCTCCACTATCACTGTTGTCATGTGTCCCGTGTCTGGGTCGTGATCTCCCTCTGTCCGAGGATTCGTATCTGTCCCGTTGCTTGCGTCTCTTGTTTTCCTTATGTGGGTCTTGTGATTCGTGCTTGTGGGTTGGTGTGCGTGATCTCCTTGAGCGGTGTCTATGTGGTGAGTGTTTTTGTCCTTGACCTTCATGCTGCCTACTACGTGTGTGGTGCCTGCTAGGTGAGGTGCTGTATTTATGTTTGTCTCGTGCTTCATGGTTATCGGGATTCCTGTCTCTGTCATCTGTGGTGCGGGTGGTTTTGCATGGGTGATATTTACATGTCATGCGTCCCTCTGGTGAGCTCTCTCTGTTACCCATGTCGTGTTGGTCATCGTCAGAGGAGTCAGTGTCAGATGAGCCGTCACCATCACGGTGGCTCTGCTTAACATAACTTTTGTAGTGCCTTTTGCACCTGTTACGTGGGTCAACTTGGCTCGGTGATTTCTGCTTATCCCATGGCTCATGCTTGTGTGATGTGCGTCTCTCTGGTGAGCTCCTGTTACCCGTGTCGTGTTGGTCATCGTCAGAGGAGTCAGTGTCAGATGAGCCGTCACCATCACGGTGGCTCTGCTTAACATAACTTTTGTAGTGCCTTTTGCACCTGTTACGTGGGTCAACTTGGCTCGGTGATTCCTGCTTATCCCATGGCTCATGCTTGTGTGATGTGCGTCTCTCTGGTGAGCTGTCGCTGTCATCTGCATCATGTCGGTCATACTTGCGTAGCGTGCGTCTGCCTGGTGTGCTGTTTATGTCATGTTTCCCGTCTTGCACCAGCTCCGCCCTTTTCCGCTCTATCATTACAGTGTATCCTGATGACTTAGGGTTAATTATTTGTCTCTCTCTAACGTTGGGGTGGTCGGCCTCATGTTTTCCCGTTTGTATTATTATTTCCTCTTCTCTCTCCTCGATTTGCGAGGGTGTTACTTTATCAAAATTGCTTTGCATAGTAGCCATACTCATTGTGGGATCTGGCCCTGGGCTACGTCCACGTGGCTCGGAGTGTAGTAAATTGTTACTCCCGTATGTGTTCTGTGTATCAACGTCTGGGTGTTTCACTGGTGCATTTAGTGCGGATTCTTTCTCTCTCACGAGGGCGTGCAGACGCTCTACCTGCACCATTAAGGACAGTTTCTCTTGTCTCTCCCTTTCAAATTTTTCCTCATTCCATAATCTTTCTCTGTCTGTCTGTGCGAGGAGATACGAGTCTACCCTCGCTATTTCTGCAATTTTTACGTCACGTTTGGCTTTGCCACATTTCATCACGTCCTTAAGTAGCTTCCTTCTATGGGCCTTAACATCTTCTGTATGGCTCCCCTCCCATATATCTCTCTGCTCCGTCTGCTGGCTCGCAGTCCGTCCAGTACGTTTTAACACAAATTCCCGATATTGTTTTTCCATAGATTCCATCTCCTCCTCAGAGGTCCACTCTGTATCAGTGTTATGCGTTGGTGTGTCAAACTCAGAATGCTGTGGATCCTGTGCCATCTCTATTATGTAGTGTGGTTAATAGACTTAAGAGTGTATCTTAATTCTAACATCTCATGTGCGTCATGAGTTACTCTAGAATTCCCTTCAGAGCACATATAAACAATTGTATCACAGGATGCGTCAGTTCAACTCGCAAATAATCTCAGCCCAGCTGTCTTTGTTATACTCTGCTACTCTGGTACCTCCCTCCAGAGCGCGTTTTGTTTGTATACCCCGTTTACAATCACAAGGCAACGTTAGTTCACAACACTTTGATTAACACATCAGTGATTCGTTCCTGAATTCATGCATAAACTGTCTGCGAGAGATCCCGGAAGACGAGCCCCCATTGTTGTATATGTTGGTTATCGAAATTTGTTATGTTGTATGCGTGCGTGGGTGAAATTATTATGTTGTATATGTGGGTTATGAATATTCAGTGAAAATAATAATAATTAAATGAAATTTGGCCAAATGTGTAATTATCCGGAAATATGTTAATTATGCAATTATGCACATTTTAATTATGCCAATTCGAGAGGTAATCGTATTATTATGCGAGTGGGTGTAATTATGATAATGCAAGTCGTTATGATAACCAGACCCCGCCTCGGTGACGAGGGTGGGTTATGATCGGAATAAGGCAATTAATCGTATGCGTTATGCAGGTGTGGTGTAAGTATGCAAGATTAACTTAGATTAACTCGGCATCGTTGTCTAGGTTCGTCTCATTCTCGCTTTAACATTCCCGAGTGTGTATTCGTGGTTATATTTAGGTCCCCGGTTCACCCGTTATCGCTTTAACATTTACTGAGTATGTATTAGTGTGTTTATTAAGGTCACCAAGTTCAGATCTCAACGCAGAAGCAGATCTTATGCATAGATTTCAGGAAAGAATCACACAACCACTTCTGTATTGATCAATTTATTACTAATTCAACCTTAACTATGATATAGTATGCGAACTCTCAATCCCGGAACGTCAACACGGCATCAATACAGTATCATCAACGATTGTCTGATTTCACTTTGACAACGGCACATGGATCCCGCATAACGCGATGGTTGTTAGTGAGAGAGAGAGTCGTTAAAATATGCAAATACTATGCTAAGAAAACCTTAACGTTAATGAATGATTATACTCAATATTGTTCATAACGCGATGGTTGTTAGTGAGAGAGAGAGTCGTTAAAATATGCAAATACTATGCTAAGAAACCTTAACGTTAATGAATGATTATACTCAATATTGTTCACGCAGTACCGCACTCCTTATTGATCATACGCAACCCTTATCACGTTGTTAACACCTTGGGTCACGGGACAGTTGAATATTCTGTAGAGGATGCGAGTACGTGCGGCGATTATGACTGAAAGATACTTGAAAGATTATACGGCGATAAAAAAACAATCAAAACAGTTACTATTCTTAAAGGCACCAATCTCAACAGATACATCGGCAGGTTATCTGACACAGAACGGCTCGGAGTAAGGGCCTGCGACGGTGCTCCTTTTCCGAAGATTGTTATCTTATACCAAGTTTACTAATTGGGACCAGATCACCTGATAAGGATCCGGTGGGCCACCACTCCCACGTGAGCGTGGCTCGGCGGAAGGAGGTGCAAGAATCAGTTCGTATTGATGGATCTGTTGGGAATTTATGCGATTAAGAGTACAGCCCACTAAATATTAAAGATAAAANTTACGAATACTCTTATAAACGACGGATGGCCATCACTCGGTCTCGTTGTGATGCCTTCCAGCCACGGATGGCTTATGGTTCGAGTGTGTTTGAGTGGTAAGAGTTGTCTTGAATAGTCAGTGTTCGGAGTCGATTCTTTATGTCAAACAGACGCCTGGTGGTCGTGTGGTGAGGGGCGGTGCGCGTCATACGTATCAGTCGCTCCCCTGTCGGATGGCTGTTGATACGCTGTCGCAGTTCGGAACCCGGTCGGTAGGTGGCGCCCACAACTCGCTCGTAGCGTGCAGCGCTGGATCGTCGCCAAACCGCGACGCTCACCACCCGGCGGCAGCGGAGACCTCCGGCTCGGCAGAGGTTGACGAGCTGAAGATGAGTCGAGCCGACCCGCTGGTCGCAGCTCGCTCCTGAGTCGACCCTCCCGGTCGAGCTCGCTCCTGGGTCGACCCGCTGGTCGCGCTCCTGAGTCGACCCGCTGGTCGCACTCCTGAGTGGACCCACTGGTCGCACTCCTGAGTGGACCACTGGTCGCACTCGCTCCTGAGTCGACCCTCCCGTCGCACTAGTTTCCAATGCTCAGGATCCGTTCCTTTATGCCGAAAAATCCCCCTGGATCCGCCACAAGGCGGGATTTCTTTCGATTTTTGCTGTGTCAGGATCTGTCCGTAGGCAGGTGTGTCCATGTGTGTGTCCGTACGTCCGTATGTCCTTGTGTGCATCACCCACGGTATATTCCGTTGTCACACTCCCTCCATAAACCCACGAGCATTGACGGAGAAGATCTGAAGAAAGTGACGGACTTCAAGTACCTGGATTCCACCATCAGCTCAGATGGTAGCATCACGACTGATGTGAGGTCACGAGTCAATGCGGCATGGATGAAGTGGAGGCAAGTCACCGGAGTCCTCTGTGATAGGAAAATGCCGGATAGGCTGAAGGGAAAAATTTACAAGACCATCGTCCGACGGTGGCACTCTATGGATCCGAGTGCTGGCCAGCCACAACTGTACACGAACAAGCTCTCCACACCATGGAGATGAGGATGCTCAGATGGAGCCTCGGACTCACTCGATGGGATCGTGTCATGAACGAAGACGTTCGGAATCGACTTGGTGTGGCCCCCATTGCGGACAACGACACTCGCGTCTAACCGAGACGCCAAAAAATCCCGCTAATTTGACGACGAACACGTTTAAGAGTTTATCCGCGAAAATAGACACTTACTTGCAGATTCACGGTATATCGATGTCTGGAACCCGTCTGAAGATGTCGCCACGAACTCTCCCGACGCAAAGTCGCCTAACTGTCGACACAGCAATTGCTCGCCAGGCTGCGTTGTCTCGCGGTTGAAGGGCGATCAGCAGAGCGATGAGTCGAGCGTCCAAACTCATCAAGTTCCCTCTCGAAATGGCATTGAGCTCTGCTTCTGAGCTGCTTTATAACCCCCCAGGATCCAATCCTTTGTCTTTCAGGATATTTGCATTCGATTGTTAATTTTGGAAGGTACAATCCGCATGTCCATTAACATACCGAAGGGTAATGTGCCCATTGTGCTTCATGCATGAATATGTAAGTGCATCTCAGTGTGTAATTGTGCGCTTATTTTGAATAAATGGAAAAACTTTGTCCTCGATTTAAAGTGAATGCAGAGAAATTAGCACGTAACTTTAGAAAAGGAAGAGAGCGGCCTTCTCGACGAGGGAGTGAAACCCGATGGGTAATATTCTTTTACAGCGTTACAATGGATAGGTTGTAGTTCATAGGTTAAAATATCATGTTTCACTATGATAGAGCTTAACATGTGAGAGTATACAATATCAGAGTTGATCAAATGCGACGATCAAGGGCGTCAATCGGGTGAGTTTGATCAGAGGCTTTAATCAAAGGCGTCATCCCATCACGGAACACCACCTCCCTGCGTATATCACAGCAACAGAAGCAACAACAGCAGCGTCAACAACAGCAGCAACATCACATTTCGAGGGCGACGCAGCTACTTCCGATTCTGCTGCCCAGCTGTTTGGAGTCAGGACCTGCTCTCGCAGGACCCCACACTTCTTTGGAAATTATTGTGTGTGTATGTGTTTGTGTGTATGTGTGTGTATGTATGTGTGTGTTTGTATGTGTTTGTGTGTTTACGCTCGCATTACACAAATGTGTTGCTGGTCTAAGGCGTTCCTCGCACAGCATTGCCGCTTTATTATTTCAGTCGTTTACTGCCTTACGCACCCTGAAAGTCGTGTGTGTCTGCAGCAAGCGCGTGCATGTGTACCTATGGACGCGCGCGCGTGTGTTGTGTAGGGGGAACGGTAGTGTAGTGCTTAGCGTGCTGCCTGTGTGTGTGTCTGTGTCTGTGTGTGTGTCTGTGTGTGTGCGTGTGTGGTGTGTGGGGAGCGGTAGTGTAGTGCTTAGCGTGCTGTCTGTGTGTCTGTGTGTGTGCGTATCTGTCTGTGTGTGTCTGCGT
Source organism: Lethenteron camtschaticum (assembly GCA_018977245.1). Classification (NCBI taxonomy): domain Eukaryota; kingdom Metazoa; phylum Chordata; class Hyperoartia; order Petromyzontiformes; family Petromyzontidae; genus Lethenteron; species Lethenteron camtschaticum. The sequence goes on along the minus strand of WFAB01002946.1, from coordinate 15,794 downwards.
GTGTCTGTGTGTGTCTGTGTGTGTGTCTGTGGTGTGTGAGGAGCGGTGGGTGTAGTGCTATATACAGTATATATACACATACAAAAATCATAACAACCACACATGGTAACATATATACACCACATTATTTCAAATACGTATTTTAAAATGTTTTCAATTTTTTAAAAATTTAGAATGTCGTTGTCCATGTGGGGAGATGGAGCGCATGCATACACATTACATACATACGAGCACAGTTCACATGCCCGTACACTATTATACATATGTAGAGAAGTTCCCAGGACGCACTCGGAGACGAATGTGAGGTTTAAGTTCGTTCGCCGAGGGTTTATTAAAGTTATTGACATACACCAGGTGTACCAACTCCCCAGGGGTGAGGGGTCCCGGGCTCGGTCCCACTGGTGCCCCCGACACAGTCGGCTGCCCCGTGCTGCCTCCTCTGCGCCGGCCGTGGGCTCAGCCAACACGGCCGGCCGAGGAGCGCAGCCACCTCCAGCCCTGGCGCTGCGCTCTTTCCTATCCCGCTCCCTTGCCCCTGGCTCCCCGTTCCACCTGACTCCGAGCCGCGACTTCAGCACAGACCCGATGACGACACGGGCTCTCCCTTCTGTATCCCGCCGGGACATGACGTCATCATGCCCCAAGCGAGTATGACGTCACTTTCCGTGAAGTCATCGCCCACGGAGGCGATGACATCACCCACCTCTATGACCTCTACCTGACCCCGCCATGGGCGGAGCAACTTGGGGACATACAGATATGTATGTAAATTATCTCTTCAATCGAACCGGGGGTCGGATATGTGAACTGTGGGTGGGGGGGGGGGTACAGGGCAAGAATCGCATTCAAATTTTAGAATAACAATATGGTCGTATTAGCATTTTAATGCGCTTTAATGTATGTTACGTGCAAATGCAAATCGTTAGTCGTAAATGCGAGGGAGGGGTTAAGAGGTGCACGCTTAATCCAGTGTTAACATTTATTTTAGCATCATATTTAAGGACACTGTTGTTGATAAGAATTCGTCTGGACATGGCACGGTCCTTGTTTTACTCGATCAACCAAAATGAGTACAATATCGGTCGTACAGGAGTGCGAGTTCATTCATGAGTAATATTCACAGAGCCCGATGACACTAACCTACCTAAAGTTATGGTTAAACAAAGTAATCTTGAGTGACTTAATTCTCAGCTCAGACATGATCATCGCAATCATTTCCAAAGACGTGTGGGATCCTGCGAGAGCAGGTCACGACTACAAACAGCTGGGCAGCAGAATCTGAAGTAGCTGCGTCGCCCTCGAAATGTGATGTTGCTGCTGTTGTTGTCGCTGTAATTGCTTCTGTTGCTGTGATATACGCAGGGAAGTGGTGTTCCGTGATGGGATGACGCCTTTGATTAAAGCCTCTGATCAAACTCACCCGATTGATGCCCTTGATCGTCGCATTTGATCAACTCTGATATTGTATACTCTCACATGTTAAGCTATATCATAGTGAAACATAATATTATAACCTATGAACTACAACCTATCCATTGTAACGCTGTAAAAGAATATTACCTATTGGGTTTCACTCCCTCGTCGAGAAGGCCGCTCTCTTCCTTTTCTAAAGTTACATGCTAATTTCTCTGCATTCACTTTAAATCGAAAACAAAGTTTTTCCATTTATTCAAAATAAGCGCACAATTACACACTGAGATGCACTTACATGCATGATGCACAGTGGGCACATTACCCTTCGGTATGTTAATAAACATGCGGATTGTGCCTTCCAAAATTAACAATCGAATGCAAATATCCTGAAAGACAAAGGATTTGATCCTAGGTGGGGAGTTATAAGGCGGCTCAGAAGCAGAGCTCAATGCCATTTCGAGAGGGAACTTGATGAGGTTGGACGCTCGACTCGTCGCTCTGCTGATCGCCCTTCAACCGCGAGACAACGCAGCCTGGCGAGCACAATTGCTGTGTCGACAGTTAGGCGACTTTGCGTCGGGAGAGTTCGTGGCGACATCTTCAGACGGGTTCCAGACATCGATATACCGTGAATTACAAGTATCTATTTTCGCGGATAAACTCTTAAACGTGTTCGTCGTCAAATTAGCGGTATTTTTTGCGTCTCGGTTAGACGCGAGTGTCGTTCTTGTTTTAGCAGTTAACAAAATTCAAAACTCCTTTCGGCCGATAGCGTACTTTTGACTCAATAACACCGCTGCTGTTACTACGCTCACATGGAGCAGAGACGCTCTCCACAGCCCCACGCACACGGAGGCAAGAAGCCATTCAATTGCTCTGTGTGTGGGAAGGAATTTTCACGGCCATCACATCTTAAGAGACACCAGAGAACACACACGGGCGAGAAGCCGTTCCTGTGCTCTGTGTGCGGGAGACATTTGCACACTCATCACATCTTCAGAGTCACCAGAGAACACACACGGGCGAGAAGCCGTTCCTGTGCCCTGTGTGTGGGAAGACATTTGCACATTCATCACATCTTCAGAGTCACCAGAAAACACACACGGGCGAGAAGCCATTCTTGTGCCCTGTGTGTGAGAAGGCATTTTCACAGTCGTCAACTCTTAAAAGTCATCAGAAGGTCCACAACGATAGGAAACTGAAATCAAAACTGAAATTCAAGGTGCTGCAATGGGTCCTGAAGAAGTTTCCACCTTCGATCCCATGCAGTTGGATTAGTGGCTCGAGGATCAAACCGAGAGCTCGGGTGACTGAAAAATATTACGTCATGTGGTTATACCTTTTAATCCGTATCGAGTACTTTTGTGTGTAATTTTAGTTTTACAGTTTTTGTGAGTTCAATTACGTGCAGTGGTGGTTTGTAATGTTATGGATTACTTGCCGAAGTGGTGTGATGAGCACTGGTTGTGAGAGGGTTCAATTGTAGTCGGTAAGTGCTAAAGTTGGAATGCGTCTGTAGTTAAAATTTTACTCAACATTTAAAAGTTTTTTTTTCAAGTATATAGCTTTTTTTGATTGGTATTAATCGACTTTAGATAGTGATTTCAGGATGTACATTGATGACGCGTTCGTTGGATATATGGCCTTAACTTCAACATAGACGCACAGTGAACAAACGTGGTGAACTAATAAGGAAATCATGGGGAATGATACTTTAACACTTTGGTATTCCTGGAACTGAGTTTTGACGTACACATTATTGCAGAAGAATAAAAACGTATTTTTAACAAATGTTTGTCCGGTTTTGATTTTATAATATTCCTAGCAAAAACAGATTATTTCAGGTGTAGGATCTCCGTCACACAAGTGTGCCCTTAACCGACAGCATCTTGGCTGTCTACCCGATTAAACACGTGTTCCTTGAGGGAAAGGTACCCGTAGTGAATCGTTCCCGAAGTATGTCGGGGATAAACTGTACTCTATAACATGTAAACTGTAATACTATAAACGATAACACCAAACATTATGAATCGTTACATGCACGTTAGTAGCTGTTAGAAGAAAACAACACCTAGCACCTTCAACTATACACATACAGCCCCAAAGAGCCAACTCGTAAATGGGCGGTATATGACAGCCTTCGCTGCTGTCGACGGGGCCAAGCAGCGAGTGTTTAACTCCATTGTTTCCGAATCCGTGTCATCACCCGGCCACAGCGTCTTAGCCAAACTACATCTCCCGAACAAGGCAGCTTTCCTTATGCTGTGTATTTTAGCAGTATATATTTACGGACGCACTTGAAGATAACAATTCGAGTAGAAAAGGCAGGCGACTTGTTCTACCAACACGATTTCAAATTTCTATCCGAAAGAAATATGAGTTAATTCATGAGTAGTATTCACTAAGCCCCGATTGCACTAACCTACACACAGTTATGATCAAAGTAAACATTAGTCGCTCATCCCAGCTCAGACATGATCAAGCCAATCATTTCCAAATCCGTGTCGGGTCCACGAGAACAGGGCACGTCCACAAACTCTCAAATTGTAAACTCACATTGTATACTCAACATTATAAACTCTAACAATATAACCTTTAAACTATGAGCTATACATTGTAACGCTTTAAAATAACACTACAAACCAGTGTTATAGTAAACTATAATGTTGTGAACTCTAACAATATAAGCTATGAGCTATACATTATAACGCTCTAAANTAACAATAAACTGGTGTTAAAGATTAGAACACCGTACATTGAAGTGTGATATTTGAATTCGAATTCTTAGCTTCACACCGTGGTCCTTTAGGAATCACAATTTGCTCGTCAGTATGTAACATGTCTGTATGTAATATGTATGCATGAGATATGTCTGTATGTAATATGTATGCATGTATGTAATATGGACGTGCGAACCAATGGTGGGATATGTGAAACATGAAGGTGCAGGATCAGGATGGGATTACAATTATTTGAATAACACTTTGGTGGTATGCGCCGCAGCCTGGCTGCCCAGCAGATACCAAGGAGGAATTTTGGGAACAATTGATGGACACATGCAATCAAATAAATGGAGAAGAGCAGTTAGTAATTGGTGGTTACCTAAATGGACACGTTGGAAACGCCCGGGATGGATACCCTCGAAACCATGGTGGCCAAGGATATTGTACCCGGAACGATGAGGAAAACCGAGCCCTGGACTTTGCGGAAGCCCATGATCTTGTCCTCGCCAACACCTTCTTCAAGAAGAGACCGTCCCATCTCATTACGTACGCCAGTGGTGGGAGATCAACTCAAATTGATTTCTGGCTTGTCAAGCGGGATAAGCTGAAAACGGTGACAAACACTAAAGTCATACCATCGGACAACATCACCCCACAACATCGCATCCTGATCATGGACATGAAAATGGACATTGGCCAGCGACATCGCCNACCAACAACGGAACAGCAGCGAATTAAGTGGTGGCGGATGAAGGAATGCAAAGATCAGCTGAGAGTCGCCCTCAATCAGATTGACGTGAACACCAACCGACCAGCGAATGCGATTTGGGAAGATCTCGCCGGCCAACTGTGCACAGCAGCAACGGAAGCACTGGGGCTAACTAAGCCGGCAAAACACTTCATTGCAGAGGTGTGGACTCGAGTCATGTGACTTGGACTCGAGTCAGACTCGAGTCATGAATTTGACTTCAGACTCGACTTGGACTTGCATAACAATGACTTTGTCCCACCTCTGCTTCATTGACAAGCAAATATGGTGGTGGAACGAAGAAGTTCAGCTAGCAGTGAAAGAGAAGAAGCTAGCTTTCAAGAAGTGGCGCAAAACGCTCGCAGATCTGGATTACCAACAATACAGAAACTGCAAATCGGCAGCGAAGCGAGTAGTAGCAGCGGTGAAATTAGCTCAAGAAGGTGCCAATAAGATCTATCGACTGGCAGAGGCGCGCCATCGTTCGACTCAGGATATTGGTCAGGTCAAATGCATAAAGGATGAGAATCACAGCACTCTCAGAGACCCGCCCGCCATCCTTCAAGGGTGGAGCGACTACTTCTCTGGAATCTGCAACCAGGAATTTCCCCACCCACCTATTATTAGCGCTGAACACGTACTCGATCCGGTTTCACCTATCACCATCACCGAAGTGGAACAAGCTATCAAGAGAATGAAGAATGGGAAAGCGACTGGCCCGGACGATATCCCTGCTGAGGCCTGGAAGATCCTTGGCAGGCAGGGTGCTGCCCTCCTTACCCAACTCTTCAGCACCATCACGAGCACCGGTGAGGTCCCAGAAGCCTGGTCGACCAGCACGACGGATCCAATTTGGAAGGGTAAAGGGGCCGTGGCAGAATGCTCGAATTACAGGCCAATCCGGCTCCTGTGTCATGCGATGAAGATCTTTGAGCGAGTTTTGGACACGAGGATTAGAAACATCGTCACCCTATCACCCAACCAATGCGGCTTCGACAAAGGATGTGGCACTACGGACGCCATATTCGCGGCGAGGCTCCTGCTGGAGAGGCACAGAGAGAAGAACAAAGCTGTGCACGTGTCGTTCCTCGACCTTGAAAAGGCATTTGACAGGGTCCCCCACGACCTCATCTGGCACTCGCTTCGATCCCATGGAGTCCCTGAAACCTACGTGCATTGGGTGCAACTCCTATACAAGAACGTCACCAGTGCAGTCAGGTGTGCAGTGGGCATATCACCGCCATTTCCCATCAGCGTTGGAGTGCACCAAGGATCGGCCCTGTCACCACTCCTGTTTATCCTGTGCATGGACACGATCACTGCCGACCTGCACACGCCCCTGCCATGGTCAATTCTCTACGCGGATGACGTCCTCCTCTCAGATGAAGAGAGAGGAGAAGTGGAAAGACAAACGCGCCTGTGGAAGGAACGTTTGGACGAAAACATCAAAAGACGGAGTATATGGAGTGTGGCCCCCAAACCGACGGCACCATCAGCATTGACGGAGAAGATCTGAAGAAAGTGACGGACTTCAAGTACCTGGATTCCACCATCAGCTCAGATGGTAGCATCACGACTGATGTGAGGTCACGAGTCAATGCGGCATGGATGAAGTGGAGGCAAGTCACCGGAGTCCTCTGTGATAGGAAAATGCCGGATAGGCTGAAGGGAAAAATTTACAAGACCATCGTCCGACCGGTGGCACTCTATGGATCCGAGTGCTGGCCAGCCACAACTGTACACGAACAAGCTCTCCACACCATGGAGATGAGGATGCTCAGATGGAGCCTCGGACTCACTCGATGGGATCGTGTCATGAACGAAGACGTTCGGAATCGACTTGGTGTGGCCCCCATTGCGGACAACGACACTCGCGTCTAACCGAGACGCCAAAAAATCCCGCTAATTTGACGACGAGCACGTTTAAGAGTTATCCGCGAAAATAGACACTTACTTGCAGATTCACGGTATATCGATGTCTGGAACCCGTCTGAAGATGTCGCCACGAACTCTCCCGACGCAAAGTCGCCTAACTGTCGACACAGCAATTGCTCGCCAGGCTGCGTTGTCTCGCGGTTGAAGGGCGATCAGCAGAGCGATGAGTCGAGCGTCCAAACTCATCAAGTTCCCTCTCGAAATGGCATTGAGCTCTGCTTCTGAGCTGCTTTATAACTCCCCCCAGGATCCAATCCTTTGTCTTTCAGGATATTTGCATTCGATTGTTAATTTTGGAAGGTACAATCCGCATGTCCATTAACATACCGAAGGGTAATGTGCCCATTGTGCTTCATGCATGAATATGTAAGTGCATCTCAGTGTGTAATTGTGCGCTTATTTTGAATAAATGGAAAAACTTTGTCCTCGATTTAAAGTGAATGCAGAGAAATTAGCACGTAACTTTAGAAAAGGAAGAGAGCGGCCTTCTCGACGAGGGAGTGAAACCGATGGGTAATATTCTTTTACAGCGTTACAATGGATAGGTTGTAGTTCATAGGTTAAAATATCATGTTTCACTATGATAGAGCTTAACATGTGAGAGTATACAATATCAGAGTTGATCAAATGCGACGATCAAGGGCGTCAATCGGGTGAGTTGATCAGAGGCTTTAATCAAAGGCGTCATCCCATCACGGAACACCACCTCCCTGCGTATATCACAGCAACAGAAGCAACAACAGCAGCGTCAACAACAGCAGCAACATCACATTTCGAGGGCGACGCAGCTACTTCCGATTCTGCTGCCCAGCTGTTTGGAGTCAGGACCTGCTCTCGCAGGACCCCACACTTCTTTGGAAATTATTGCGATGATCATGTCTGAGCTGAGAATTAAGTCACTCAAGATTACTTTGTTTAACCATAACTTTAGGTAGGTTAGTGTCATCGGGGCTCTGTGAATACTACTCATGAATGAAATCACACTCCTGTATGACCGACATTGTACTAATTTTGGTTGATCGAGTAGAACAAGGCATGTGCCATGTCCAGACGAATTATTATCAACAGTGTCCTTAAATATGATGCTAAAATAAATGTTAACACTGGATTAAACGTGCACCTCTTAACCCCTCCCTCGCATTTACGACTAACGATTTGCATTTGCACATAACATTCAAGTACAGTAATTTGCTAATACGACCATATTGTTATTCTAAAATTTGAATGCGATTCATGTCCTGTACCCCCCACAGTTCATATATCCGACCCCCGGATCGATTGAACAGATAATTTACATACATATCTGTAGAGTGCGATTTTAATACTTCTAATGAGATTTATTTTATTACGTCTCTTCTACGTGACTTTACCGAAAGAACCAAGAAGACTATGAACTAGTGTTTAGATTTAGAACCATATAAACGGAGGTAAGGTATTATAATCTCATTAGAAGCATTAGAATCACAGTGTGGTCGTATTAGAATCACACTCTGCTCATCTATATATATAAAATCGTGAATGTCTGTCTGTCTGTGTGTGGACTTTGGCCCATACGCACTTTCATTGGACGGCGGTTGCCCCTGGCAACGGCTAGCCACGCCTTCGCCGCTTTCATTGGACCTGGCAACGGCTAGCCACGCCTTCGCCAAGGGCTGCAGTTTCATTGGACGGCGGTTGCCCCTGCCAACGGCTAGCCACGCCTTCGCCACTTTCATAAGCTCCGTATTTAATTAAATAATAGCCATTACACAGTATTGTTGGAGCGCTGAGGGGGGGGGAAGGAACGCCACCCGTACCCTGCCTCTTCCAAGCCGACAATTTTAGGCGAGGCCGCAGGCTTTGCACGCTACTAGGCCTCGACACCCACCACGCCACTCTGAGGTAAATTCATCAAAGTTTTTCCTACTCTTCACTACACCCCCACCACAATGTGTGCTATTAATATTACTTTTAAACCCAACGCGCCAACAATCGATTACTTTAATGTTCACTGTACAAATACTCATTAAGCTGGGTGAGCGTACTGCCAGTCTATCATGTACACTGTAGCCTGCTTATTAAGCTCGGTGAGCGTACTGCCACTCTATCATGTACACTCTAGCCTGCTTATGAAGCTGAGTGCGTGTACTGGCAGTCTATAATGTGGACTCTTGCCTGGTTATTATAATCGATTCTTTATATGTTCTTTGTACAAATAGTCATTAAGCTGCTTGAGCGACCCCAGTTCCATTCCAACTCACGCCCACCACCGCTGACGATTATTTGAAACGGACCTGGCCCTCCCCTAGGTCCACTCAGCCTCAAACGCGTAACTGCTGTCGTGTGTGAACATCGTCACTGGGGAGACAAAGGCGGCCGGGCATCGTGGATCCAAGTCCCGGGCGAAGCCGGGTCATGTGTATGTGTGTATGTGTTTGTGTATGTCTGTATGTATGTATGTGTGTATGTATGTGTGTGTATGTGTTTGTGTGTGTGTGTATGTATGTGGGTTTTTTTGTATGTCTTTATGTGTATGTCTGCGTGTCTGTATGTATGTGTGTATGTACGTGTGTGCATGTGCGTGTGTATGTGTGTGTATGTGTTTCTGTGTATGTATGTGTGTTATGTGTCTGTCTGTGTGTCTGCATGTATGTGTGTGTGTATTGTGTATGTGTTTGTGTGCATGTATGTGTGTGTTTGTGTGTATGTGTATGTCTGTGTGCATGTGTGTATGTGTTTGTGTGTATGTGTGTGTATGTATGTGTGTATGTGTTTGTATGTGTTTGTGTGTTTACGCTGGCATTACACAAATGTGTTGCTGGTCTAAGGCGTTCCTCGCACAGCATTGCCGCTTTATTATTTCAGTCGTTTACTGCCTTACGCACCCTGAAAGTCGTGTGTGTCTGCAGCAAGCGCGTGTATGTGTACCTATGGACGCGCGCGCGTGTGTTGTGTAGGGGGAACGGTAGTGTAGTGCTTAGCGTGCTGCCTGTGTCTGTGTGTGTGTGTCTGTGTGTGTGTCTGTGTGTGTGCGTGTGTGGTGTGTGGGGAGCGGTAGTGTAGTGCTTAGCGTGCTGTCTGTGTGTCTGTGTGTGTGCGTCTCTGTCTGTGTGTGTCTGCGTGTGTCTGTGTGTGTGTCTGTGTGTGTGTCTGTGCGTGTGTGGTGTGTGAGGAGCGGTGGGTGTAGTGCTTAACGCTACGCTGCGCTACCAACCCGGCGAACCCAGTTCGATTCCCGCTCACGGCCACCACCGGTGACGATTATTTGAACCTCCCCTAGGTCGACTCTGCCTCAAACGAGTAACTGCTGTGGCGTATTAACATCGCCACTGGGGAGACAAAGGCGGCCGGCCGTGGTGGATACAAGTCCCGGGCGAAGCCGGGTAGTACAGCTAGTATGTATGTATAGTCTCCGTGCAAGGATCGGATAAAAAGGATAAAAATTACAACACGGTCGTATTACACTGCAAGATGAAGGTCTCATCTCAATGTCATCGAATAGCAAAAGACGGCATATTTACATATAAATACACGCACAAACCCATTATAATATGAGCTTATGAATCGTTACAATCGAAATGCTATATACAGTATATATACACATACAAAAATCATAACAACCACACATGGTAACATATATACACCACATTATTTCAAATACGTATTTTAAAATGTTTTCAATTTTTTAAAAATTTAGAATGTCGTTGTCCATGTGGGGAGATGGAGCGCATGCATACACATTACATACATACGAGCACAGTTCACATGCCCGTACACTATTATACATATGTAGAGAAGTTCCCAGGACGCACTCGGAGACGAATGTGAGGTTTAAGTTCGTTCGCCGAGGGTTTATTAAAGTTATTGACATACACCAGGTGTANCAACTTCCCAGGGGTGAGGGTCCCGGGCTCGGTCCCACTGGTGCCCCCGACACAGTCGGCTGCCCGTGCTGCCTCCTCTGCGCCGGCCGTGGGCTCAGCCAACACGGCCGGCCGAGGAGCGCAGCCACCTCCAGCCCTGGCGCTGCGCTCTTTCCTATCCCGCTCCCTTGCCCTGGCTCCCCGTTCCACCTGACTCCGAGCCGCGACTTCAGCACAGACCCCGATGACGACACGGGCTCTCCCTTCTGTATCCCGCCGGGACATGACGTCATCATGCCCCCAAGCGAGTATGACGTCACTTTCCGTGAAGTCATCGCCCACGGAGGCGATGACATCACCCACCTCTATGACCTCTACCTGACCCCGCCATGGGCGGAGCAACTTGGGGGACATACAGATATGTATGTAAATTATCTGTTCAATCGAACCGGGGGTCGGATATATGAACTGTGGGGGGGGGGGGGGGCAAGAATCGCATTCAAATTTTAGAATAACAATATGGTCGTATTAGCATTTTAATGCGCTTTAATGTATGTTACGTGCAAATGCAAATCGTTAGTCGTAAATGCGAGGGAGGGGTTAAGAGGTGCACGCTTAATCCAGTGTTAACATTTATTTTAGCATCATATTTAAGGACACTGTTGTTGATAAGAATTCGTCTGGACATGGCACGGTCCTTGTTCTACTCGATCAACCAAAATGAGTACAATATCGGTCGTACAGGAGTGCGAGTTCATTCATGAGTAATATTCAGAGCCCCGATGACACTAACCTACCTAAAGTTATGGTTAAACAAAGTAATCTTGAGTGACTTAATTCTCAGCTCAGACATGATCATCGCAATCATTTCCAAAGACGTGTGGGATCCTGCGAGAGCAGGTCACGACTACAAACAGCTGGGCAGCAGAATCTGAAGTAGCTGCGTCGCCCTCGAAATGTGATGTTGCTGCTGTTGTCGCTACTGTTGTTGCTGCTGTAATTGCTTCTGTTGCTGTGATATACGCAGGGAAGTGGTGTTCCGTGATGGGATGACGCCTTTGATTAAAGCCTCTGATCAAACTCACCCGATTGATGCCCTTGATCGTCGCATTTGATCAACTCTGATATTGTATACTCTCACATGTTAAGCTCTATCATAGTGAAACATAATATTATAACCTATGAACTACAACCTATCCATTGTAACGCTGTAAAAGAATATTACCTATTGGGTTTCACTCCCTCGTCGAGAAGGCCGCTCTCTTCCTTTTCTAAAGTTACATGCTAATTTCTCTGCATTCACTTTAAATCGAAAACAAAGTTTTTCCATTTATTCAAATAAGCGCACAATTACACACTGAGATGCACTTACATATTCATGCATGATGCACAGTGGGCACATTACCCTTCGGTATGTTAATAAACATGCGGATTGTGCCTTCCAAAATTAACAATTGAATGCAAATATCCTGAAAGACAAAGGATTTGATCCTAGGTGGGGAGTTATAAGGCGGCCAGAAGCAGAGCTCAATGCCATTTCGAGAGGGAACTTGATGAGGTTGGACGCTCGACTCGTCGCTCTGCTGATCGCCCTTCAACCGCGAGACAACGCAGCCTGGCGAGCACAATTGCTGTGTCGACAGTTAGGCGACTTTGCGTCGGGAGAGTTCGTGGCGACATCTTCACACGGGTTCCAGACATCGATATACGTGAATCTCCAAGTAAGTGTCTATTTTCGCGGATAAACTCTTAAACGCGTTCGTCGTCAAATTAGCGGGATTTTTTGCGTCTCGGTTAGACGCGAGTGTCGTTCTTGTTTTAGCATTTAAAAAATCCAAAACTCCTTTCGGCCGATAGCGTACTTTTGACTCAATAACACCGCTGCTGTTGCTACGCTCACATGGAGCAGAGACGCTCTCCACAGCCCACGCACACGGAGGCAAGAAGCCATTCAATTGCTCTGTGTGTGGGAAGTCCTTTTCACGGCCATCACATCTTAAGAGACACCAGAGAACACACACGGGCGAGAAGCCGTTCCTGTGCTCTGTGTGCGGGAAGACATTTGCACACTCATCACATCTTCAGAGTCACCAGAGAACACACGGGCGAGAAGCCGTTCCTGTGTTCTGTGTGTGGGAAGACATTTGCACAGTCATCACATCTTCAGAGTCATCAGAGAACACACACGGGCGAGAAGCCATTCCTGTGCTCTGTGTGTGGGAGGCCTTTACACGGGCATCAACTCTTCAAACTCATCAGAGAACACACACGGGCGAGAAGCCGTTCCTGTGTTCTGTGTGTGGGAAGGCATTTTCACTTTCAGCAAACTGCCAACGCCATCAGAAAACACATACGGGCGAGAAGCCATTCCTGTGCCCTGTGTGTGGTAAGACATTTGCACAGTCGTCAACTCTTAAGAACCATCAGAGAACACACACGGGCGAAACGCCATTCCTGTGCCCTGTGTGTGGAAGGCATTTGTACGGTCATCAACCATGAACAGGCATCAGAAGGTCCACAATGATAGGAAACTGAAATCAAAAGCTGAAATTCAAGGTGCTGCAATGAGTCCTGAAGAAGTTTCCACCTTCGATCCCATGCAGTTGGATCCCGAGAGATGGCTGGATGTAATGGAGTGGCTCGAGAGTCAACCAGAAAGCTCGGAGTGACTGAACAAATATTATGTCATGTGGTTATACCTTTTAGTTTTAACGAGTGGTGGTTTGTAATGTTATCGGATTACTTGCCGAAGTGGTGTGATGAGTACTGGTTGTGAGAGGGTTCAATTGTAGTCGTTAGGTGTTCCTGTTGAGCTAAAGGTGGAAAGCGTCTGTAGTTAGATCTTTTCTCAACATAGCTTTTTTNGGTTGGTATTAATCGACTTTGATAACCCATTTCAGGATGTACATTGATGACGCGTTCGTTGGATGAATGGCCTTGACTTCAACATAGACGCACAGTGAACACATGTGGTAAACTAATAAGGAAATCATGGGGAATGATACTTTAACGCTTTGGTATTCCGAAACGGATAAAGTTTGAAATGTACTGTAACTGTTTGAACATAGGACATAATAAATATTCGGTTCGAATTTTAACGTAAACATTATTGCAGATGAATAAAAACGTTTTTTTAACAAATGTGTGTCCGTTTATTTATTCATATCAACAACGTGTTTAAGCGAGTTTCAGGTGGAGGATCTTCGTCACACACATCTGCCCTTAACCGGCAGCATCTTGGCAGTCTCCCCATTAACATGTGTTCCTGGAGGGGAAAGGGCCCATTATTAATCGATTCACAACGTTACGGTCCCAATCATCAAGTATACAGAAAATCATGTACGCTATGACATGTGAACTGTAACACTATAAACGATAACACGAAACATTAAATACTACAAACTAGTTTCATCATTTATAACAGCAAAAACAGAGGTACGGTATTATAATCTCATTACAAGCAGTAGAATTTCAACGTGATCGTATTAAAATCACACTCTGCGCATATGTATGTATAGTGTACGTGCAAGCGAACTGTGCTCGTATGTACGAATGTAATATGCATCTATGGCCTTTGGACATGCCAACCGGTGGTCGAATATGCGAATTGGGGGGTGCAGGATTATGATCGGATTAAAATGATTAGAATATCACTTTGGTAGTATTCGAATTACACTGAGCTAGAATGTATGTTAAATGTAGATGCACATCGGGAGTCGTAAATGCGGCCTGGGTGGTGCCAATTTAGAATCGCATCAAAATTATTAAAATCGCACCATGGTCGTATTAGAATCAAGCTGCCCACTGCTGGTAGAATGTTCCATCGCAATGGCACCGAATAGCACTATACAGCATTGATATTGGGCATGGAGCCTTCAAACAAACCTTGCGCATTTTGACCTGGTTCTCGACGCCCGTCCCGCGCCCATGGTAGAATCTTGTGCATTTCGGGGCGTCAAGGGTTCGCACCACAGCCTTGAAGGATTATGCAGGTCCCTGGCTTCTTTTGAAGAATTTGACCAGGCTCCAGGCACCGGTTCCTCGCAGGATCATCTCAACCAAAATTATGACAAATTATGTCATAAATGCGTGTGAGCTAATTCTTCGGTAGTATTCGCTAAACACTGTTGGCACTAACCTACACTAAGTTATGTTTAAACAAAGTCAACTTAAGTCGCTTAAATCTCAGCTCAGGATCATCTCTATTATTTCCATGAACGTGTGGGGTCCCACGAGAGCAGGGCCGGCCACAAACATTCGGGCAGCAGTTTGAGCAGAAGCAGAAGTCGCTTCTTTGCCATCGGACGGTTTCGTAGCTGCTGTAGTTGCTTCTGTTACTGTTATATAGGCAGCATGTTGATGTCCGGTGATGGGATAACGCCTTTGATGAAAAACTCCGATCCAACAAGTCACCTTCCTTGTCGAGACGCATTCTAAACACAATACTGTATTTAAATGTTGCTAAAATAACGTCTACACCCGATTCAACATGCAGTTCCACCTCGGCCATGAGCAACCCACAACGCGCAGAGGGAGGAGACCACGAGGGAGACGGCCTCAACTTGAAGAGAAAGTTGACAAACTCACGGATGCCATCACCCAGCTGCTGCAACGCTTGTCGGATGAGATGCTGCGTCCCATGGCACCATTCCGTCATCACTCCGGAGACAAACAGCGAGGCATGGTTTGGCCAGCCACCACCTCGTTTGCCAAAACGACTTTAATAGCTGCTCTCAAACAACACTGTCACCAATAGTGGTTTATGGGCTAGGCTGTTAAGCGGACAATCAGTCGTTTTGGTCAAGGCGTATGGGATAATACACACCTCTGTTATCCCATAAACACAATACACAGCATCGGTAAGGCTGCCTTGTTGGGGAGATGTAGTTTGGGAAAGGCGCTTTGACTGGGTTATCACGCGGATTCCGAAAAGCAGCTTAGACGAAACGATCCACTGCGCTCCATCTCCACAAATGGACAACGACATTCTATGTTACAATGTGTGGTTGTTATGATTTTTGTTTGTGTGTATTATACGGTATATAGCATTTAGATTATAATGATTCATAAGATCATTATATTATAATGGGTTTGTGCGTGTATTTATATATAAATATGCCGTCTTTTGCTATT
>WFAB01002945.1:0-23655 GCA_018977245.1 Lethenteron camtschaticum | reverse complement strand
TCACCCATTAACACTGACGCTGATAATCCTACAGGAGCCTTAGTCTGGCTCTATGAGCCTCACTCATTACTGAACCTGGATCTACAAGCCTTACGGCTCTGAGCCTACCTTAACATGAACCCTGAGCATCCTACAGGAGCCTTAGTCTGGCTCTATGAGTCTCACTAACATGAACCCTGAGCTCCTACAGAGCCTTAGTCTGGCCTTGAGCCTCACCCATTACACTGAACCCTGAGCATCCTAAGAGCCTTAGTCTGGCTCTATGAGCCTCACCCATTAACACTGAACCCTGAGCATCCTAAGGACCTTAGTCTGGCTCTATGAGTCTCACTCATTAACACTGAACCCTGAGCATCCTAGATGAGCCTTAGTCTGGCTCTATGAGCCTCACCATTAACACTGAACCCTGAGCATCCTAATGAGCCTTAGTCTGGCTCTATGAGCCTCACCCATTAACACTGAACCCTGAGCATCCTAGATGAGCCTTAGTCTGGCTCTATGAGCCTCACTCATTAACACTGAACCCTGAGCATCCTAGATGAGCCTTAGTCCTGGCTCTATGAGCCTCACTCATTAACACTGAACCCTGAGCATCCTAGATGAGCCTTAGTCTGGCTCTATGAGTCCTCACTCATTAACACTGACCCTGAGCATCCTACAGAGCCTTAGTCTGGCTCTATGAGCTCACTCATTAACACTGAACCCTGAGCATTCCTACATGAGCCTTAGTCTGGCTCTATGAGTCTCACTCATTAACACTGAACCCTGAGCATCCTATATGAGCCTTAGTCTGGCTCTATGAGTCTCACTCATTAACACTGAACCCTGAGCATCCTATAAGAGCCTTAGTCTGGCTCTATGAGCCTCACTCATTAACACTGAACCCTGAGCATCCTACATGAGCCTTAGTCTGGCTCTATGAGCCTCACTCATTAACACTGAACCCTGAGCATCCTAGATGAGCCTTAGTCTGGCTCTATGAGCCTCACTCATTAACACTGAACCCTGAGCATCCTAGATGAGCCTTAGTCTGGCTCTATGAGCCTCACTCATTAACACTGAACCCTGAGCATCCTAGATGAGCCTTAGTCTGGCTCTATGAGCTCACTCATTAACACTGAACCCTGAGCATCCTAGATGAGCCTTAGTCTGGCTCTATGAGCTCACTCATTAACACTGAACCCTGAGATCCTAGATGAGCCTTAGTCTGGCTCTATGAGCCTCACTCATTAACACTGAACCCTGACATCCTAGATGAGCCTTAGTCTGGCTCTATGAGTCTCACTCATTAACACTGAACCCTGAGCATCCTAGAAGAGCCTTAGTCTGGCTCTATGAGTCTCACCCATTAACACTGAACCCTGAGCATCCTACAGAGCCTTAGTCTGGCTCTATGAGTCTCACTCATTAACACTGAACCCTGAGCATCCTAGAGCTAGGATGAGCCCCTTAGCTGCTGGCTCCTATGACTTGTCCTCTATACCTCCATTAACACTGAACCCTGAGCATCCTACAAGAGCCTTAGTCTGGCTCTATGAGCCTCACTCATTAACACTGAACCCTGAGCATCCTAGATGAGCCTTAGTCTGGCTCTATGAGCCTCACTCATTAGCACTGAGCCCTGAGCATCCTAGATGAGCCTTAGTCTGGCTCTATGAGCCTCACCCATTAACACTGAACCCTGAGCATCCTACAAGAGCCTTAGTCTGGCTCTATGAGTCTCACTCATTAACACTGAACCCTGAGCATCCTAGATGAGCCTTAGTCTGGCTCTATGAGCCTCACTCATTAGCACTGACCCTGAGCATCCTAGATGAGCCTTAGTCTGGCTCTATGAGCCTCACTCATTACACTGAACCCTGAGCATCCTAGATGAGCCTTAGTCTGGCTTTATGAGTCTCACTCATTAACACTGAACCCTGAGCATCCTAGATGAGCCTTAGTCTGGCTCTATGAGTCTCACTCATTATCACTGAACCCTGATAATCCTACAGGAGCCTTAGTCTGGCTCTATGAGCCTCACCCATTAACACTGAACCCTGAGCATCCTAGAAGAGCCTTAGTCTGGCTCTATGAGCCTCACCCATTAACACTGAACCCTGATAATCCTAGAAGAGCCTTAGTCTGGCTCTATGAGCCTCACTCATTAACACTGAACCCTGAGCATCCTAGATGAGCCTTAGTCTGGCTCTATGAGCCTCACTCATTAACACTGAACCCTGAGCATCCTAGATGAGCCTTAGTCTGGCTCTATGAGTCTCACTCATTAACACTGAACCCTGAGCATCCTACAGGAGCCTTAGTCTGGCTCTATGAGCCTCACTCATTAACACTGAACCCTGAGCATCCTAGATGAGCCTTAGTCTGGCTCTATGAGTCTCACTCATTAACACTGAACCCTGAGCATCCTAGATGAGCCTTAGTCTGGCTCTATGAGTCTCACTCATTAGCACTGAACCCTGATAATCCTACAGGAGCCTTAGTCTGGCTCTATGAGCCTCACCCATTAACACTGAACCCTGAGCATCCTAGAAGAGCCTTAGTCTGGCTCTATGAGCCTCACCCATTAACACTGAACCCTGATAATCCTAGAAGAGCCTTAGTCTGGCTCTATGAGCCTCACTCATTAACACTGAACCCTGAGCATCCTAGATGAGCCTTAGTCTGGCTCTATGAGTCTCACTCATTAACACTGAACCCTGAGCATCCTAGATGAGCCTTAGTCTGGCTCTATGAGTCTCACTCATTAACACTGAACCCTGAGCATCCTACAGGAGCCTTAGTCTGGCTCTATGAGCCTCACTCATTAACACTGAACCCTGAGCATCCTAGATGAGCCTTAGTCTGGCTCTATGAGCCTCACTCATTAACACTGAACCCTGATAATCCTAGATGAGCCTTAGTCTGGCTCTATGAGTCTCACTCATTAACACTGAACCCTGAGCATCCTAGATGAGCCTTAGTCTGGCTCTATGAGCCTCACTCATTAACACTGAACCCTGATAATCCTAGATGAGCCTTAGTCTGGCTCTATGAGTCTCACTCTATGAGTCTCACTCATTAACTCTGAACCCTGATAATCCTACAAGAGCCTTAGTCTGGCTCTATGAGCCTCACTCATTAACACTGAACCCTGAGCATCCTAGAAGAGCCTTAGTCTGGCTCTATGAGCCTCACTCATTAACACTGAACCCTGAGCATCCTAGATGAGCCTTAGTCTGGCTCTATGAGTCTCACTCATTAACACTGAACCCTGATAATCCTACAAGAGCCTTAGTCTGGCTCTATGAGTCTCACTCATTAACACTGAACCCTGATAATCCTACAAGAGCCTTTGTCTGGCTCTATGAGCCTCACTCATTAACACTGAACCCTGAGCATCCTAGATGAGCCTTAGTCTGGCTCTATGAGTCTCACTCATTAACACTGAACCCTGAGCATCCTACAGGAGCCTTAGTCTGGCTCTATGAGTCTCACTCATTAACACTGAACCCTGAGCATCCTAGATGAGCCTTAGTCTGGCTCTATGAGCCTCACTCATTAACACTGAACCCTGATAATCCTAGATGAGCCTTAGTCTGGCTCTATGAGTCTCACTCATTAACTCTGAACCCTGATAATCCTACAAGAGCCTTAGTCTGGCTCTATGAGCCTCACTCATTAACACTGAACCCTGAGCATCCTAGAAGAGCCTTAGTCTGGCTCTATGAGCCTCACTCATTAACACTGAACCCTGAGCATCCTAGATGAGCCTTAGTCTGGCTCTATGAGTCTCACTCATTAACACTGAACCCTGATAATCCTACAAGAGCCTTAGTCTGGCTCTATGAGTCTCACTCATTAACACTGAACCCTGATAATCCTACAAGAGCCTTAGTCTGGCTCTATGAGCCTCACTCATTAACACTGAACCCTGAGCATCCTAGATGAGCCTTAGTCTGGCTCTATGAGTCTCACTCATTAACACTGAACCCTGAGCATCCTACAGGAGCCTTAGTCTGGCTCTATGAGTCTCACTCATTAACACTGAACCCTGATAATCCCAGATGAGCCTTAGTCTGGCTCTATGAGCCTCACTCATTAACACTGAACCCTGAGCATCCTAGATGAGCCTTAGTCTGGCTCTATGAGCCTCACTCATTAACACTGAACCCTGAGCATCCTAGATGAGCCTTAGTCTGGCTCTATGAGCCTCACCCATTAACACTGAACCCTGAGCATCCTACAGGAGCCTTAGTCTGGCTCTATGAGTCTCACTCATTAACACTGAACCCTGACAATCCTACATGAGCCTTAGTCTGGCTCTATGAGTCTCACTCATTAACACTGAACCCTGATAATCATAGAGGAGCCTTCATCACCTCCTGCTGCTGATGCTGTTGCTGCTGATGCTCCTGTCCCAGCTGATGCTTTTGTCCATGCTGCTGTTGCTGCTGCTGTTGTTGCTGATGATGCTGCTGTTGCTGCTGATGCTGTTGCCCTAGCTGATGTTGCTGCTGCTCTTGATGCTGTCCCAGCTGCTGCTGCTGTTGCTGCTGCTGCTGTTGCTGATGATGCTGCTGCTGTTGCTGCTGCTGCTGCTGATGCTGCTGCTGCTGCTGCTGATGATGATGCTGCTGTTGCTCCTCTAGATGCTGCTGCTGCTGCTGATGATGCTGCTGTTGCTCCTCTAGATGCTGCTGCTCTAGATGATGC
This sequence comes from Lethenteron camtschaticum, assembly GCA_018977245.1. Lineage (NCBI taxonomy): Eukaryota > Metazoa > Chordata > Hyperoartia > Petromyzontiformes > Petromyzontidae > Lethenteron > Lethenteron camtschaticum. Next base: position 18,960 of record WFAB01002945.1, on the reverse strand, counting down.
TGCTGCTGATGATGCTGCTGCTGCTCTAGATGATGCTGCTGCTGATGATGCTGCTGCTGCTCTAGATGATGCTCTTCCTGCCCCTCATCCTCGTGATGAGGGAAGAATTGGCGCTCGTAGTTTGCGAAATCCTCCTCTGTGAACATCGGGGAGTCGTCCACGGTCTAGGGGTGGAGCATTGCGGGGGTGGACAAGAGGAGGGGAGGGGGATGAGAGGGTACGAGAGACTGAGCGGGTGGGTGAGTATGTGGGTGGGTGAGTGGGTTGATTGGGTGGGTGAGTGGGTGGGTGAGAGGGTGGGTGAGTGAGTGAGTAGGTGATTGGGTGGGTGAGTGGCCGAATGAGTGGGTGAGTGGGTGGGTGAGCGAGCGATTAACCGAGTGAGCGGGTGGGTATGGGCGAGTGAGTGGGTGGGTGGGTGAGTGGGCGAATGAGCGGGTGAGTAGGTGAGCGGGTGAGTGGGTGATTGGTGATTTGGTGGTTGAGTGGTCGAATGAGTGGGTGGGTAAGTGAATGGGTGAGTGGGTGAGTGGGTGGGTGAGTGGGTGAGTGGGCAAGTGAGTGGATGGGTTGGGTGGGTGGGTGAGCGAGCGAGCGAACGAGTGAGTGGGTGAGTGGTGGGTGAGTAAGTGGGTGGGTGAGTGGGTAAGTGAGTGTGTGAGTGCGTAAGTGGGTTAATGGGCCAGTGAGTGGATGAGTGGGCCAGTGAGTGGGTGGGTGAGTGGGTGGGTGAGTGAGTGGGTGAGTGGGTAAGCGGGTGAGTGGGCCGGTGAGTGCGTGAGTGGTCAAGTGGGTGGGTTTGGTGAGTGAGTGGGTAAGCGGGTGAGTGGGCCAGTGAGTGGATGAGTGGGCCAGTGAGTGGGCGAGTGAGTGGGTGGGTGAGTAAGTGAGTGAGTGGGTTAGTGGGTGGGTGAGTGAGTGAGTGGACGAGTGGCTGAGTGAGTGGGTGGGTGAGTGGGCGAGTGGATGGGTTTGGTGGGTGAGTGAGTGGGTGAGCGAGTGAGTGAGTGGACGAGTGAGTGAGCGGATGAGTGGGTGAGTGAGTGGGTGGGTGAGTAAGTGAGTGAGTGGGTTAGTGGGTGGGTGAGTGAGTGAGTGGGCGAGTGAGTGGGTGAGCGAGTGAGTGAGTGGGCGAGAGAGTAAGCGGGTGAGTGGGCCAGTGAGTGGGCGAGTGGGTGAGTGGGCGAGTGAGTGGGCGAGTGAGTGAGTGGGTGAGTGAGTGAGCGAGTGAGTGAGCGAGCGAGCGAGCGAGCGAGCGAGCGAGCGGGTCACCTCCCAAGAGTCGTCGTTGTGGAACTGTTGGGACTGCGTTGAGAGGATGAACTCCTCCAGGCTCACCAGGCGGTCTCTGTTCAAGTCCACCTTAGTGCGGGCACGCGGGGCGGAGCAGTTCACAATGGCCATCACGCTCTAGCTCAGAATCCGACCAATCGCGACGCTCTAGCTCAGAATCCGACCAATCGCGACGCTCTAGCTCAGAATCCGACCAATCACGACGCTCTAGCTCAGAATCCGACCAATCGCGTCGCTCTCGCTCAGAATCCGACCAATCGCGTCGCTCTAGCTCAGAATCCGACCAATCACGTCGCTCTAGCTCAGAATCCGACCAATCACGGCGCTCTAGCTCAGAATCCGACCAATCGCGTCGCTCTAGCTCAGAATCCGACCAATCGCGTCGCTCTAGCTCAGAATCCGACCAATCACGGCGCTCTAGCTCAGAATCCGGCCAATCACGTCGCTCTAGCTCAGAATCCGACCAATCACGACGCTCTAGCTCAGAATCCGACCAATCGCGTCGCTCTAGCTCAGAATCCGACCAATCACGACGCTCTAGCTCAGAATCCGACCAATCACGTCGCTCTCTAGCTCAGAATCCGACCAATCACGTCGCTCTAGCTCAGAATCCGACCAATCGCGTCGCTCTCGCTCAGAATCCGACCAATCGCGTCGCTCTAGCTCAGAATCCGACCAATCGCGTCGCTCTAGCTCAGAATCCGACCAATCGCGTCGCTCTCGCTCAGAATCCGACCAATCGCGACGCTCTAGCTCAGAATCCGACCAATCGCGACGCTCTAGCTCAGAATCCGACCAATCGCGTCGCTCTAGCTCAGAATCCGACCAATCACGGCGCTCTAGCTCAGAATCCGACCAATCGCGTCGCTCTAGCTCAGAATCCGACCAATCGCGTCGCTCTAGCTCAGAATCCGACCAATCACGGCGCTCTAGCTCAGAATCCGACCAATCGCGTCGCTCTCTAGCTCAGAATCCGACCAATCACGGCGCTCTAGCTCAGAATCCGACCAATCACGACGCTCTAGCTCAGAATCCGACCAATCGCGACGCTCTAGCTCAGAATCCGACCAATCGCGTCGCTCTAGCTCAGAATCCGACCAATCGCGTCGCTCTCGCTCAGAATCCGACCAATCACGACGCTCTAGCTCAGAATCCGACCAATCGCGACGCTCTAGCTCAGAATCCGACCAATCGCGTCGCTCTCTAGCTCAGAATCCGACCAATCACGACGCTCTAGCTCAGAATCCGACCAATCGCGTCGCTCTCTAGCTCAGAATCCGACCAATCGCGATGCTCTCTAGCTCAGAATCCGACCAATCGCGTCGCTCTCTAGCTCAGAATCCGACCAATCGCGGCGCTCTCTAGCTCAGAATACGACCAATCACGACGCTCTCTAGCTCAGAATCCGACCAATCGCGTCGCTCTCTAGCTCAGAATCCGACCAATCGCGTCGCTCTCTAGCTCAGAATCCGACCAATCACGTCGCTCTAGCTCAGAATCCGACCAATCGCGTCGCTCTAGCTCAGAATCCGACCAATCACGTCGCTCTAGCTCAGAATCCGACCAATCACGTCGCTCTAGCTCAGAATCCGACCAATCGCGACGCTCTAGCTCAGAATCCGACCAATCACGTACGCTCTCTAGCTCAGAATCCGACCAATCACGACGCTCAAGCTCAGAATCCGACCAATCGCGACGCTCTAGCTCGGAATCCGACCAATCGCGGCGCTCAAGCTCAGAATCCGACCAATCGCGGCGCTCTAGCTCAGAATCCGACCAATCGCGACGCTCTAGCTCAGAATCCGACCAATCGCGACGCTCTAGCTCAGAATCCGACCAATCGCGACGCTCTAGCTCAGAATCCGACCAATCACGGCTCTCTAGCTCAGAATCCGACCAATCACGGCTCTCTAGCTCAGAATCCGACCAATCGCGTCGCTCTCGCTCAGAATCCGACCAATCGCGTCGCTCTAGCTCAGAATCCGACCAATCACGACGCTCTAGCTCAGAATCCGACCAATCACGTCGCTCTAGCTCAGAATCCGACCAATCGCGTCGCTCTAGCTCAGAATCCGACCAATCACGTCGCTCTAGCTCAGAATCCGACCAATCACGTCGCTCTAGCTCAGAATCCGACCAATCACGTCGCTCTAGCTCAGAATCCGACCAATCACGTCGCTCTAGCTCAGAATCTGACCAATCACGTCGCTCTAGCTCAGAATCTGACCAATCACGTCGCTCTAGCTCAGAATCTGACCAATCACGTCGCTCTAGCTCAGAATCCGACCAATCGCGACGCTCTAGCTCAGAATCTGACCAATCACGTCGCTCTAGCTCAGAATCTGACCAATCGCGACGCTCTAGCTCAGAATCTGACCAATCGCGTCGCTCTAGCTCAGAATCTGACCAATCACGTCGCTCTAGCTCAGAATCTGACCAATCGCGTCGCTCTCTAGCTCAGAATCCGACCAATCGCGTCGCTCTAGCTCAGAATCCGACCAATCGCGTCGCTCTAGCTCAGAATCTGACCAATCGCGTCGCTCTAGCTCAGAATCTGACCAATCGCGACGCTCTAGCTCAGAATCTGACCAATCGCGTCGCTCTAGCTCAGAATCTGACCAATCGCGTCGCTCTAGCTCAGAATCTGACCAATCGCGTCGCTCTAGCTCAGAATCTGACCAATCGCGTCGCTCTAGCTCAGAATCTGACCAATCACGTCGCTCTAGCTCAGAATCTGACCAATCGCGTCGCTCTAGCTCAGAATCTGACCAATCGCGTCGCTCTAGCTCAGAATCTGACCAATCGCGTCGCTCTAGCTCAGAATCTGACCAATCGCGTCGCTCTAGCTCAGAATCTGACCAATCACGTCGCTCTAGCTCAGAATCTGACCAATCGCGTCGCTCTAGCTCAGAATCCGACCAATCACGTCGCTCTAGCTCAGAATCCGACCAATCGCGTCGCTCTAGCTCAGAATCTGACCAATCGCGACGCTCTAGCTCAGAATCTGACCAATCACGTCGCTCTAGCTCAGAATCCGACCAATCGCGTCGCTCTAGCTCAGAATCTGACCAATCGCGACGCTCTAGCTCAGAATCCGACCAATCACGTCGCTCTAGCTCAGAATCCGACCAATCGCGTCGCTCTCGCTCAGAATCCGACCAATCACGTCGCTCTCGCTCAGAATCCGACCAATCACGTCGCTCTAGCTCAGAATCTGACCAATCGCGTCGCTCTCGCTCAGAATCCGACCAATCACGTCGCTCTAGCTCAGAATCTGACCAATCACGACGCTCTAGCTCAGAATCCGACCAATCGCGACGCTCTAGCTCAGAATCCGACCAATCACGACGCTCTAGCTCAGAATCTGACCAATCACGACGCTCTAGCTCAGAATCCGACCAATCGCGTCGCTCTAGCTCAGAATCCGACCAATCACGACGCTCTAGCTCAGAATCCGACCAATCACGACGCTCTAGCTCAGAATCCGACCAATCGCGTCGCTCTAGCTCAGAATCCGACCAATCGCGACGCTCTAGCTCAGAATCCGACCAATCACGACGCTCTAGCTCAGAATCTGACCAATCACGACGCTCTAGCTCAGAATCCGACCAATCACGACGCTCTAGCTCAGAATCCGACCAATCACGACGCTCTAGCTCAGAATCTGACCAATCACGTCGCTCTCGCTCAGAATCCAACCAATCACGTCGCTCTAGCTCAAAATCCGACCAATCACGGCGCTCTAGCTCAGAATCCGACCAATCACGACGCTCTAGCTCAGAATCCGACCAATCGCGTCGCTCTAGCTCAGAATCCGACCAATCACGTCGCTCTAGCTCAGAATCCGACCAATCGCGTCGCTCTCGCTCAGAATCCAACCAATCACGTCGCTCTAGCTCAGAATCCGACCAATCGCGACGCTCTAGCTCAGAATCCGACCAATCGCGTCGCTCTAGCTCAGAATCCGACCAATCACGACGCTCTCGCTCAGAATCCGACCAATCGCGGCGCTCTAGCTCAGAATCCGACCAATCGCGACGCTCTAGCTCAGATCCGACCATCGCGTCGCTCTAGCTCAGAATCCGACCAATCGCGACGCTCTAGCTCAGAATCCGACCAATCGCGTCGCTCCTCGGCTCAGAATCCGACCAATCGCGTCGCTCTAGCTCAGAATCCGACCAATCGCGTCGCTCTAGCTCAGAATCCGACCAATCACGTCGCTCTAGCTCAGAATCCGACCAATCACGTCGCTCTAGCTCAGAATCCGGCCAATCACGGCGCTCTAGCTCAGAATCCGACCAATCGCGTCGCTCTAGCTCAGAATCCGACCAATCGCGTCGCTCTAGCTCAGAATCCGACCAATCGCGTCGCTCTCTAGCTCAGAATCCGACCAATCACGGCGCTCTAGCTCAGAATCCGACCAATCGCGTCGCTCTAGCTCAGAATCCGACCAATCGCGTCGCTCTCTAGCTCAGAATCCGACCAATCAGGGCTCTCTAGCTCAGAATCCGACCAATCAGGGCGCAGGTGGGTACCTCGTTCAAGACGTGTTCCCTCATCCTCAGTCGCTCCTCCTCCATTTCCACCAAGTCGTCGTCCCCGTTGTTCGGGTCGTAAACCTTCTCCAGCTACGCACACACAAAGATAAAGATAAAGATCCCCCGTGTAGCCTTAACAGACTGTAGGGGCAAGTGCTGTTAGCGAGCACCTATGAAGAAATAAACACACACTCCCCTACACACACACACACCTACACACACACACACACCTACACACACACACCTACACACACACACCTACACACACACGACAAAGATAAAGATCCCCCGTGTAGCGTTAACAGACTGTAGGGGCAAGTGTTGTTAGCGAGCACCTATGAAGAACTAAACACACACTCCCCTACACACACACACACACCTACACACACACACACACCTACACACACACACCTACACACACACACACACCTACACACACACACGACAAAGATAAAGATCCCCCTGTAGCCTTAACAGACTGTAGGGGCAAGTGCTGTTAGCGAGCACCTATGAAGAACTAAACACACACTCCCCTAAACACACACTCCCCTACACACACACACACCTACCACACACCTACACACACACACACACCTACACACACACACACACCTACACACACACGACAAAGATAAAGATCCCCCGTGTAGCGTTAACAGACTGTAGGGGCAAGTGCTGTTAGCGAGCACCTATGAAGAACTAAACACACACTCCCCTACACACACACACACCTACACACACACCTACACACACACACCTACACACACACACACACCTACACACACACGACAAAGATAAAGATCCCCCGTGTAGCCTTAACAGACTGTAGGGGCAAGTGCTATTAGCGAGCACCTATGAAGAACTAAACACACACACCTATACACACACACACACACCTACACACACACACACACCTACACACACGACACCTACACCCACACTCACACACCTACACACACACGTCAAAGATAAAGATCCCCCGTGTAGCCTTAACAGACTGTAGGGGCAAGTGCTGTTAGCGAGCACCTATGAAGAACTAAACACACACACCTACACACACACACCTACGACACCTACACACACACACATGACACCTACACACACACACGGCACCTACACACACACACACACCTACACACACCTACACACACACACACACCTGCACACACACACACCTACGACACCTACACACACACACCTACACACACCTACACACACACACACCTACACACACACACACACCTACGACACCTACACACACACACGACACCTACACACACACACACACGACACCTACACCACACACACACCTACACACACACACACACCTACACACACCTACACACACACACACACACTACACCTACACACGACAAAGATAAAGATCCCCCGTGTAGCCTTGACAGACTGTAGGGGCAAGTGCTGTTAGCGAGTAGCACCTATGCAGGCCGGAACGGCACACGAACGAGGGGGTGGGTGGCGAGCAACACGCCCGGCCGCCTTTGTCTCCCCAGTGATGATGTTTAATACACACCGTTACACCAGGTACTCATTTGAGGTTGAGTCGACCTAGGGGAGGCCCAGGACCCGTTCAAATAAAATCGTCACTAGCGCTAACCACTACACTGCCGCACGCCACAGACAAAAGTAGACAAAGACATGCACACACACAGACACACAGACTCACACACAGACACACACAGACACACAGACTCACACAGAGACCCACAGACTCACACAGAGACCCACAGACTCACACACAGAGACCCACAGACTCACACAGAGACCCACAGACTCACACAGAGACCCATAGACTCTCACACAGACACACAGACTCACACACAGACACACACAGACACACAGACACACACAGACACACAGACTCACACAGAAACCCACAGACTCACACAGAGACCCACAGACTCACACAGAGACCCATAGACTCTCACACAGACCCACAGACTCACACAGAGACCCACAGACTCACACACAGAGACCCACAGACTCACACAGAGACCCATAGACTCTCACACAGACCCACAGACTCACACAGAGACCCACAGACTCACACACAGAGACCCACAGACTCACACAGAGACCCACAGACTCACACAGAGACCCATAGACTCTCACACAGACCCACAGACTCACACAGAGACCCACAGACTCACACACAGAGACCCACAGACTCACACAGAGACCCACAGACTCACACACAGACCCACAGACTCACACACAGACCCACAGACTCACACACAGACCCACAGACTCACACACAGACCCACAGACTCACACACAGACCCACAGACTCACACACAGACCCACAGACTCACACACAGACCCACAGACTCACACACAGACCCACAGACTCTAACACAGACCCACAGACTCACACAGACTCCACAGGACCCACAGACTCACACAGAGACCCACAGACTCACACAGAGACCCACAGACTCACACAGAGACCCACAGACTCCACACAGACCCACAGACTCACACAGAGACCCACAGACTCACACCAGAGACCCACAGACTCACACACAGACCCACAGACTCACACACAGACCCACAGACTCACACACAGACCCACAGACTCACACAGACCCACAGACTCACACACAGACCACAGACTCACACACAGACCCACAGACTCACACACAGACCCACAGACTCACACACAGACCCACAGACTCTCACACAGACCCACAGACTCACACAGAGACCCACAGACTCACACAGAGACCCACAGACTCACACAGAGACCCACAGACTCACACAGAGACCCACAGACTCACACAGAGACCCACAGACTCACACAGAGACCCATAGACTCTCACACAGACCCACAGACTCACACAGAGACCCACAGACTCACACACAGAGACCCACAGACTCACCACACAGAGACCCACAGACTCACCACAGAGACCCACAGACTCACCACACAGAGACCCACAGACTCACCACACAGAGACCCATAGACTCACCACACAGAGACCCACAGACTCACCACAGAGACCCACAGACTCACCACACAGACCCACAGACTCACCACAGAGACCCACAGACTCACCACAGAGACCCACAGACTCATCACAGAGACAGACACACAGAGAGACCCAGGGCTCCCAGTGGTGACGGCTCCCATTCCCACTGTTAACCCCTCACACCTCCTTGGTGAAGATGGCCTCGAGTTCAAGGATGTCCAGAAATCCATCAGAGTTGGAATCTAGAGAAAAATAAAGAGTTGGACAACAATCACCCACACAAGCGTCTCTCCCCCCCCCGCGTCTCCCCTCCCCCCCCCGCCATGCCCCCCCCCCCCCAAGTCTCCCCCCTCCTCCCCCCGCATCCCCTCCCCCCACCTGCCCTGCCCCCCCCTTCCCTCGCGTCTCCCCCCCCCCCCGCGTCTCCCCCCTCCCCCTCCCCGCGTCTCCCCCCCCCCACGTGTCTCCCCCCCCCCGCGTTTCCCCCCTCCCCCCCCCCTCCCCCCCCGCATCTCCCCCCCCCCGCATCTCCCCCCTCTCCCCCCCCGCGTCTCCCCCTCCCCCCCCCTCCCCCCCCCCCGCGTCTCCCCCCCTCCCCCCCCCTCCCCCCCCTCCCCCCCCCCGCGTCTCCCCCTCCCCCCCCGCATCTCCCCCTCCCCCCCCGCGTCTCCCCCCTCTCCCCCCCTGCTCCCCCCCCCCCGCGTCTCCCCCTCCCCCACCCCCCCGCGTCTCCCCCCTCCCTCCCCATCTCCCCTCTCCTCCCCCCGCATCTCCCCCCCCAACCCTCCCCCCCCCCCCCGCGTCTCCGTCACCGTGGAGATGGAAGAAGGTTCTGGCGTCGAAATTCTCCGGCTCGAGTCCGTCCGAGGACTCCCAAACCTCCTTCAGCTGCTTCTCGCTGCCCTGGAAGAGGCACGGCCACACGCACAACGTGGGGTCCATCACGACCCTGGCGATGCCTGATGCTGCTGTTGTTTGTGTGGAGTCTGCGTCTCTCTCTCATCATCATCATCATCACGGTGGCTAGGAGATGTTGACTACCTCGCCTGGTCTACAGGAGGTCGTGGGTTCGATCACCAACACTGATGCCTGCTGCTGCTGCTGTTGTTGTTTGTGTGGAGTCTGCGTCTCTCTCATCATCATCATCATCACGGTGGCTAGGAGATGTTGACTACCTCGCCTGGTCTACAGGAGGTCGTGGGTTCGATCACCAACACTGATGCCTGCTGCTGCTGCTGTTGTTGTTTGTGTGGAGTCTGTGTCTCTCATCATCATCATCATCATCACGGTGGCTAGGAGATGTTGACTACCTAGTCTGGTGTACAGGAGGTCGTGGGTTCGATCCTGACGATGCCTGCTGCTGTTGTTTATGTGGAGTCTGCGTCTCTCTCATCATCATCGTCACGGTGGCTAGGAGATGTTGACTACCTCGCCTGGTGTACATGAGGTCGTGGGGTCGATCACGACCCTGACGATGCCTGCTGCTGCTGCTGCTGTTGTTTGTGTGGAGTCTGCGTCTCTCTCTCATCATCATCATCATCACGGTGGCTAGGAGATGTTGACTACCTCGCCTGGTGTACAGGAGGTCGTGGGTTCGATCCTGACGATGCCTGCTGCTGTTGTTTATGTAGAGTCTGCGTCTCTCTCATCATCATCATCATCACGGTGGCTAGGAGATGTTGACTACCTCGCCTGGTATGCAGGAGGTCGTGGGTTCGATCCCGACCCTGACGATGCCTGCTGCTGCTGCTGTTGTTGTTTGTGTGGAGTCTGTGTCTCTCATCATCATCATCATCACGGTGGCTAGGAGATGTTGACTACCTCGCCTGGTGTACATGAGGTCGTGGGGTCGATCACGACCCTGACGATGCCTGCTGCTGCTGCTGCTGTATATTTGGAGTCTGTGTCTCTCTCTCATCATCATCATCATCACGGTGGCTAGGAGATGTTGACTACCTCGCCTGGTGTACAGGAGGTCGTGGGTTCGATCCCGACACTGATGCCTGCTGCTGCTGTTGTTTATGTGGAGTCTGTGTCTCTCTCTCATCATCATCACGGTGGCTAGGAGATGTTGACTACCTCGCCTGGTGTACAGGAAGTCAAGGGTTCGATCACGACCCTGACGATGCCTGCTGCTGCTGTATATTTGGAGTCTGTGTCTCTCTCATCATCATCATCACGGTGGCTAGGAGATGTTGACTACCTCGCCTGGTGTACATGAGGTCAAGGGTTCGATCACGACCCTGGCGATGCCTGCTGCTGCTGCTGCTGTATATTTGGAGTCTGTGTCTCTCTCTCATCATCATCATCATCACGGTGGCTAGGAGATGTTGACTACCTCGCCTGGTGTACAGGAGGTCGTGGGTTCGATCCCGACACTGATGCCTGCTGCTGCTGTTGTTTATGTGGAGTCTGCGTCTCTCTCATCATCATCATCATCACGGTGGCTAGGAGATGTTGACTACCTCGCCTGGTGTACAGAAGGTCGTGGGGTCGATCACGACCCTGGCGATGCCTGCTGCTGCTGCTGCTGTTGTTTGTGTGGAGTCTGCGTCTCTCTCATCATCATCATCATCACGGTGGCTAGGAGATGTTGACTACCTCGCCTGGTGTACAGGAGGTCGTGGGGTCGATCACGACCCTGACGATGCCTGCCGCTGCTGCTGTTGTATATTTGAAGTTTGCGTGTCTCTCTCATCATCATCACGGTGGCTAGGAGATGTTGACTACCTAGTCTGGTGTACAGGAGGTCGTGGGTTCGATCCTGATCCTGACGATGCCTGCTGCTGCTGCTGCTGTATATTTGGAGTCTGTGTCTCTCTCTCATCATCATCATCATCACGGTGGCTAGGAGATGTTGACTATCTCGCTTGGTGTACAGGAGGTCGTGGGTTCGATCACGACCCTGACGATGCCTGCCGCTGCTGCTGTTGTTGTTTATGTGGAGTCTGCGTCTCTCTCTCATCATCATCATCACGGTGGCTAGGAGATGTTGACTACCTCGCCTGGTGTACATGAGGTCGTGGGTTCGATCACGACCCTGACGATGCCTGCTGCTGCTGCTGTTGTTTGTGTGGAGTCTGCGTCTCTCTCTCATCATCATCATCACGGTGGCTAGGAGATGTTGACTACCTCGCCTGGTGTACAGAAGGTCGTGGGGTCGATCACGACCCTGACGATGCCTGCTGCTGCTGTTGTTGTTTGTGTGGAGTCTGCGTCTCTCTCTCATCATCATCATCACGGTGGCTAGGAGATGTTGACTACCTCGCCTGGTGTACAGAAGGTCGTGGGGTCGATCACGACCCTGACGATGCCTGCTGCTGCTGTTGTTGTTTGTGTGGAGTCTGCGTCTCTCTCTCATCATCATCGTCACGGTGGCTAGGAGATGTTGACTACCTCGCCTGGTGTACAGGAGGTCGTGGGGTCGATCCTGACGATGCCTGCTGCTGTTGTTTATGTGGAGTCTGCGTCTCTCTCATCATCATCGTCACGGTGGCTAGGAGATGTTGACTACCTAGTCTGGTGTACAGGAGGTCGTGGGGTCGATCACGACCCTGACGATGCCTGCTGCTGCTGCTGTTGTTGTTTATGTGGAGTCTGCGTCTCTCTCTCATCATCATCGTCACGGTGGCTAGGAGATGTTGACTACCTCGCCTGGTGTACAGGAGGTCAAGGGTTCGATCACGACCCTGACGATGCCTGCTGCTGCTGCTGTATATTTGGAGTCTGTGTCTCTCTCTCATCATCATCATCATCACGGTGGCTAGGAGATGTTGACTACCTCGCCTGGTGTACAGGAGGTCGTGGGTTCGATCCCGACACTGATGCCTGCTGCTGCTGTTGTTTATGTGGAGTCTGCGTCTCTCTCTCATCATCATCATCATCACGGTGGCTAGGAGATGTTGACTACCTCGCCTGGTGTACAGGAGGTCAAGGGTTCGATCACGACACTGATGCCTGCTGCTGCTGTTGTTTATGTGGAGTCTGCGTCTCTCTCATCATCATCATCACGGTGGCTAGGAGATGTGACTACCTCGCCTGGTACAGAGGTGTGGGTCGATCCGACCTGCGATGCTGCTGCTGCTGTGTGTGTGGAGTCTGTTCTCTCATCATCATCATCACGGTGGCTAGGAGATGTTGACTACCTCGCCTGGTGTACAGGAGGTCGTGGGTTCGATCACGACCCTGACGATGCCTGCTGCTGTATATTTGGAGTCTGCGTCTCTCTCATCATCATCATCACGGTGGCTAGGAGATGTTGACTATCTCGCCTGGTCTGCAGGAGGTCGTGGGTTCGATCACGACCCTGCTGCTGCTGCTGCTGTGTATATTGGAGTCTGCGTCTCTCTCATCATCATCATCGGTGGCTAGAGATGTGACTACTCGCTGGTGCAGGAGGTCGTGGGTTCGATCCGACTGTGCTGCTGTGTTTTTGGAGTTGCGTCTCTCTTCATCATCATCACGGTGGCTAGGAGATGTTAACTACCTCGCTTGGTGTACAGGAGGTCGTGGGTTCGATCCCGACATTGATGGCTGCTGTATATTTGGAGTTTGCGTGTCTCTCTCATCATCATCATCATCACGGTGGCTAGGAGATGTTGGCTACCTCGCCTGGTCTGCAGGAGGTCATGGGTTCGATCCAGACACTGATGCCTGCGGTATATTTGGAGTTGGCGTGTCTCTCTCTCATCATCATCATGGTGGCTAGGAGATGTTGACTATCTCGCCTGGTCTGCAGGAGGTCATGGGTTCGATCCAGACACTGATGCCTGCGGTATATTTGGAGTTGGCGTGTCTCTCTCTCATCATTATCACGGTAGCTAGGAGATGTTGACTACCTCGCCTGGTACGCAGGAGGTCGTGGGTTCGATCCAGACACTGATGCCTGCGGTATATTTGGAGTTGGCGTGTCTCTCTCTCTCATCATCATCACGGTGGCTAGGAGATGTTGGCTACCTCGCCTGGTCTGCAGGAGGTCATGGGTTCGATCCAGACACTGATGCCTGCGGTATATTTGGAGTTGGCGTGTCTCTCTCTCATCATCATCATGGTGGCTAGGAGATGTTGGCTACCTCGCCTGGTGTGCAGGAGGTCATGGGTTCGATCCAGACACTGATGCCTGCGGTATATTTGGAGTTGGCGTGTCTCTCTCTCATCATCATCACGGTAGCTAGGAGATGTTGGCTACCTCGCCTGGTGTGCAGGAGGTCATGGGTTCGATCCAGACACTGATGCCTGCGGTATATTTGGAGTTGGCGTGTCTCTCTCTCATCATCATCATGGTGGCTAGGAGATGTTGGCTACCTCGCCTGGTGTGCAGGAGGTGGTGGGTTCGATCCCAACCCTGACGCCTGCTGCTGCTGTATATTTGGAGTTTGTGTGTCTCAGGGTCTTCCGATTTTTCCCCTCCACGTTTAGAATCAACGTCGCCACGCGTTTGGAGTACATTTGGCTGCTGCTATTAATGATGATCCCTATTTTGGGTGAGATCGCGTGAATATATAAATGTGTCGGTGACTCACCAGTGACTTACGGTCTACCCGTACCCGTACCCGGCCGCACCAGGGTCGCAAATGGCTACCCGTACCCGGCCGGGTACGGGTAGCCGGTACCCGTTTGCGACCCTGGTGCGGCCGGGTACGGGTAGGCTGTGAGTCACTGGCGAGTCACCGTTTGTCACTCATTTCCCAACGTCTTGTCTCTTCTCACAATTCAAGTTCCTAGAATCAACCCACCCGCGCCTGCAACATGGCTTCATCCCAGAGGTCGCAATCGGGTACCCGTACCTGTACCCTACCCGATACCCGGCCGGGTACGGGTAGCCGAATATCGGGTAGGGTACGGGTATCGGCTACCCGGTTGCGACCTCTGCCGTGCGTGGGGTGTGTGTGTGTGGGGGGGGTGACGTACTGGGTGGTTGAGGCGTGCGTGTTGCTGGTGGCGCGCCAACGCTTGCGCCTGTCGCTGGCGCTCGCTCGCCCGCTCCTCTTCGCCCTGCAGGCGCTGGAGGGTGGCACGACGCTCGTGCTCCTTCGCCAGCTCGTGGCGGCGGAACTCGGCGTGCTGGCGCACGTCCAGAGCCTCCAGCTCGCGCGTCGCCTGCGCGCGCAGACGTGTGCATTGTACATTGTACACTACACATTGTACATTACACTATACATTGTACACTATACATTGTACATTACACATACATTGTACATGGTGCACTACACATTGTACATTGTACATGGTACACTACACATTGTACATTGTACACGATACACTACACATTGTACATTGTACATGATACACTACACATTGTACACTACACATTGTACATTGTACACTACACATTATACATTGTACACTACACATTGTACATTACACATTGTACATTGTACACTACACATTGTACATTGTACATGATACACTACACATTGTACACTACACATTGTACATTGTACACTACACATTGTACATTACACATTGTACATTGTACATGGTACACTACACATTGTACATGGTACACTACACATTGTACATTGTACATGGTACACTACACATTGTACACTGTACATGATACACTACACATTGTACACTACACATTGTACATTGTACACTACACATTGTACATTGTACATGATACACTACACATTGTACACTACACATTGTACATTGTACACTACACATTGTACATTGTACATGATACACTACACATTGTACACTACACATTGTACATTGTACATGATACACTACACATTGTACACTACACATTGTACATTGTACACTACACATTGTACATTATACATGATACACTACACATTGTACACTACACATTGTACATGGTACACTACACATTGTACATTGTACACTACACATTGTACATGATACACTACACATTGTACATGGTACACTACACATTGTACATTGTACACTACACATTGTACATTGTACACTACACATTGTACATGGTACACTACACATTGTACACTGTACATGATACACTACACATTGTACACTACACATTGTACATTGTACACTACACATTATACATTGTACACTACACATTGTACATTACACATTGTACATTGTACACTACACATTTTACATTACACATTGTACATTGTACATGATACACTACACATTGTACACTACACATTGTACATTATACATGATACACTACACATTGTACATTACACATTGTACATTGTACACTACACATTGTACATTACACATTGTACATTGTACATGGTACACTACACATTGTACATTGTACACTACACATTGTACATTGTACACTACACATTGTACATTACACATTGTACATTGTACATTGTACACTACACATTGTACATTGTACACTACACATTGTACATTGTACACTACACATTGTACATTACACATTGTACATTGTACACTACACATTGTACATGGTACACTACACATTGTACATTGTACACTACACATTGTACATGGTACACTACACATTGTACATTACACATACATTGTACATTACACATACATTGTACATTGTACACTATACATTGTACATTGTACATTACACACTACACATTGTACATTGTACACTACTCATTGTACATGGTACACTACACATTGTACACTGTACATGATACACTACATATTGTACATTGTACACTACAGATTGAGTTGTTGAGTGAGTGGTTGAGTGAGTGGGTGAGTGTACAGGTGAGTGAGTGGGTGAGTGAGTGGGTGAGTGAGTGGGTGAGTGAGTGAGTGGGTGAGTAGGTGAGTGAGTGAGTTGGTGGGTGAGTGTACTGGTGAGTGAGTGAGTGGGTGAGTGAGTGGGTGAGTGTACTGGTGAGTGAGTGGGTGAGTGTACTGGTGAGTGAGTGAGTGGCTGAGTGAGTGGCTGAGTGAGTGGCTGAGTGAGTGAGTGTACTGGTGAGTGAGTGAGTGGGTGGGTGAGTGAGTGGGTGAGTGAGTGGCTGAGTGAGTGAGTGTACTGGTGAGTGAGTGAGTGGGTGAGTGGCTGAGTGGGTGAGTGGCTGAGTGGGTGAATGGGTGAGTGAGTGGGTGAGTGTACTGGTGAGTGAGTGGGTGGGTGAGTGAGTTCGTGAGTGGGTGAGTGGGTGAGTGAGTGTGTGAGTGGTTGTGTGAGTGGGTGAGTGGGTGAGTGAGTGGGTGTGTGAGTAGCTGAGTGAGTGGGTGAGTGAGTGGGTGAGTGAGTGGGTGAGTGTACAGGTGAGTGGGTGAGTGACTGAGTGTACTGGTGAGTGAATGAGTGGGTGAGTGAGTGTGTGAGTGGGTGAGTGAGTGTGTGAGTGGTTGTGTGAGTGGGTGAGTGAGTGGGTGAGTGTACTGGTGAGTGAGTGAGTGGGTGGGTGAGTGAGTGAGTGAGTGGGTGAGTGAGTGAGTGAGTGGGTGAGTGAGTGAGTGAGTGTACTGGTGAGTGAGTGGGTGAGTGAGTGAGTGGCTGAGTGAGTGGTTGAGTGAGTGAGTGTACTGGTGAGTGAGTGAGTGAGTGGGTGAGTGTACATGTGAGTGAGTGGGTGAGTGAGTGAGTGAGTGTACTGGTGAGTGAGTGTGTGAGTGTGTGAGTGAGTGAGTGGGTGAGTGAGTGAGTGAGTGGGTGAGTGAGTGAGTGAGTGGGTGAGTGAGTGGGTGAGTGAGTGTGTGAGTGAGTGAGTGAGTGTGTGAGTGAGTGAGTGAGTGGGTGAGTGAGTGAGTGGGTGAGTGAGTGAGTGAGTGGGTGAGTGAGTGAGTGAGTGGGTGAGTGAGTGAGTGAGTGGTTGAGTGAGTGAGTGAGTGTACTGGTGAGTGAGTGGGTGAGTGAGTGAGTGGCTGAATGAGTGAGTGGGTGAGTGGTTGTGTGAGTGAGTGAGTGAGTGGGTGGGTGAGTGAGTGAGTGGGTGAGTGAGTGGGTGAGTGTACAGGTGAGTATACTGGTGAGTGGCTGAGTGGGTGAGTGATTGTACAGGTGAGTGAGTGAGTGAGTGTGTGAGTGAGTGAGTGGCTGAGTGAGTGAGTGAGTGTACAGGTGAGTGAGTGAGTGAGTGGGTGAGTAAACAGGTCAGTGAGTAAGTGAGTGAGTAAACAGGTGAGTGGATGAGTGAGTGTACAGGTGAGTGTACTGGTGAGTGAGTGAGTGGATGAGTGAGTGTACAGGTGAGTGAGTGGATGAGTGAGTGTACTGGTGAGTGAGTGAGTAAGTGGTTGAGTGAGTGGGTGAGTGAGTGTACAGGTGAGTGGGTGAGTGTACAGGTGAGTGAGTGTACTGGTGAGTGAGTGGGTGGGTGAGTGAGTGAGTGAGTGGTTGTGTGAGTGGTTGAGTGAGTGGGTGAGTGTACAGGTGAGTGGGTGAGTGGGTGAGTGTACAGGTGAGTGTACAGGTGAGTGTACTGGTGAGTGAGTGAGTGGATGAGTGAGTATACAGGTGAGTGAGTGGATGAGTGAGTGTACTGGTGAGTGAGTGAGTGAGTGGTTGAGTGAGTGGGTGAGTGAGTGTACAGGTGAGTGGGTGAGTGTACAGGTGAGTGAGTGAGTGTACTGGTGAGTGAGTGGATGGGTGAGTGAGTGAGTGAGTGGTTGTGTGAGTGGTTGAGTGAGTGGGTGAGTGTACAGGTGAGTGGGTGAGTGTACAGGTGAGTGTACAGGTGAATGTACAGGTGAGTGTACAGGTGAGTGTACAGGTGAGTGGGTGAGTGAGTGGGTGAGTGAGTGAGTGTGTGAGTGAGTGAGTGTGTGAGTGAGTGAGTGAGTGGGTGAGTGAGTGAGTGAGTGGGTGAGTGAGTGAGTGAGTGGGTGAGTGAGTGAGTGAGTGGGTGAGTGAGTGAGTGAGTGGTTGTGTGAGTGGTTGAGTGAGTGGGTGAGTATACAGGTGAGTGGGTGAGTGGGTGAGTGTACAGGTGAGTGTACAGGTGAATGTACAGGTGAATGTACAGGTGAGTGTACAGGTGAGTGTACAGGTGAGTGTACAGGTGAGTGGGTGAGTGATTGTACCGTGCCGATGAGTCGCTCCAGGTCGCTGGACTGGAAGCTGTGCGGGTTGTCTGAGTCGAGGTGCGCCGCCTGGCGCAGCAGCGCGTGGTGGTCCAACTTCACACCTTCCACCAGACCACACCACAGACACCACCACACCACACAGACACACAGACACACACACACAGACACCACAGCAC
>WFAB01002944.1:10000-23684 GCA_018977245.1 Lethenteron camtschaticum | reverse complement strand
AGGACCGTAGACTAACACACAGAGACCGTAGACTACACAGAGACCATAGATTCACACAGAGACCCATAGATTCACACACAGAGACCCATAGATTCACACAGAGACCCGTAGACTAACACAGAGACCCGTAACTAACACAGAGACCCGTAGACTAACACACAGAGACGGTAGACTACACAGAGACCCATAGATTCACACAGAGACCATAGATTCACACCAGAGACCCATAGATTCACACAGAGACCCGTAGACTAACACAGAGACCCGTAGACTAACACAGAGACCCATAGATTCACACAGAGACCCATAGACTACACAGAGACCATAGATTCACACAGAGACCCATAGATTAACACAGAGACCCATAGATAACACAGAGACCCGTAACTAACACAGAGACCCGTAGACTAACACAGAGACCGTAGACACACAGAACCCATAGACACACAGAGACCCATAGATTCACACACAGAGACCCATAGATTCACACAGAGACCCGTAGACTAACACAGAGACCCGTAAACTAACACAGAGACCCGTAGACTAACACAAGAAAAAAAAAAAAAAAAAAAAAAAAAAAAAAAAAAAAAACACCAGAGACGCGTAGACTACACAGAGACCCATAGATTCACACAGAGACCCATAGATTCACACACAGAGACCCATAGATTCACACCAGAGACCCATAGACTAACACAGAGACCCGTAGACTAACACAGAGACCCGTAAACTAACACAGAGACCCGTAGACTAACACACAGAGACGCGTAGACTACACAGAGACCCATAGATTCACACAGAGACCCATAGATTCACACACAGAGACCCATAGATTCACACAGAGACCCGTAGACTAACACAGAGACACATAGATTCACACAGAGACCCATAGACTAACACAGAGACGCATAGATTCACATACAGAGACCTATAGATTCACACAGAGACCCGTAGACTAACACAGAGACCCGTAAACTAACACAGAGACCCGTAGACTAACACACAGAGACGCGTAGACTACACACAGACCCATAGATTCACACAGAGACCCATAGATTCACACACAGAGACCCATAGATTCACACAGAGACCCGTAGACTAACACAGAGACCCGTAAACTAACACAGAGACCCGTAGACTAACACACAGAGACGCGTAGACTACACACAGACCCATAGATTCACACAGAGACCCATAGATTCACACACAGAGACCCATAGATTCACACAGAGACCCATAGATTCACACAGAGACCCGGAAACTAACACAGAGACCCGTAGACTAACACAGAGACCCATAGATTCACACAGAGACCCATAGACTAACACAGAGACGCATAAATTCACACACAGAGACCCATAGATTCACACAGAGACCCGTAGACTAACACAGAGACCCATATATTTACACAGAGACCCATAGACTAATACAGAGACCCATAGATTCACACAGAGAACCGTAGACTAACACAGAGACCCATAGATTCACACAGAGACCCGTAGACTAACACAGAGACACATAGATTCACACAGAGACCCGGAGACTAACAGAGAGACGCATAGATTCACATACAGAGACCTATAGATTCACACAGAGACCCGTAGACTAACACAGAGACCCGTAAACTAACACAGAGACCCGTAGACTAACACACAGAGACGCGTAGACTACACACAGACCCATAGATTCACACAGAGACCCATAGATTCACACACAGAGACCCATAGATTCACACAGAGACCCGTAGACTAACACAGAGACCCGTAAACTAACACAGAGACCCGTAGACTAACACACAGAGACGCGTAGACTACACACAGACCCATAGATTCACACAGAGACCCATAGATTCACACACAGAGACCCATAGATTCACACAGAGACCCATAGATTCACACAGAGACCCGGAAACTAACACAGAGACCCGTAGACTAACACAGAGACCCATAATTCACACAGAGACCCATAGACCTAATACCAGAGACCCATAGATTCACACAGAGACCGTAGACTAACACAGAGACCCATAGATTCACACAGAGACCCATAGACTAATACAGAGACCCATAGATTCACACAGAGACCCGGAGACTAACAGAGAGACCCCTAGACAACCATAGAGACCCATAGATTCACACAAAGACCCGTAGACTAACACAGAGACGCATAGATTCACACAGAGACCCTTCGACTCACCACACAGACCCGTAGACTAATACAGATACCCATACATTCACACAGAGACCCGTAGACACCCATAGAGACCCATAGATTCACACACAGAGACACGCTCACCCACCCACTCATGGAGGAGCAGCAGCAGAAGCAGCAGGATGGGAGCCTCCACTTCCAGCACCGCTTAGAGGTCACAGGTCATAGAGGTCACAGCTGACTGCCTCGCTGGGCTATTCCACACACTTCGCCAGCCCTCCACCACCCAGCCTGCCCCTCTCTTTACCCCTCCCCCCCGGAGCGGTGCTGGGCCTCCCCTACGTCCACTCTGCCCCAAATGAGTGTGCCTGCTGCTGGGGTCTGTGGTGAACATCACCGCCGGGGAGACAAAGGCGGTCGGTCAGGGGTGGTACCACAGTGCCGGCCTCTATAGGTGCGTGAGTCGCAGCACTCACCCCGACTGTCTGTTCAGGCTGCACGGGGCATGGGGAATCGTTGCCTTTGCGTTGACATTTTCAGTGAAGATTCTCGGTAAAAAAAAACGAATTTGATAAACAAACATTTGGAATTTTTGTGCGCACAATGTTTTCTCACCTGCAACTCAATCCGTCGTGAGAATTGGAAATGCAAAGGGGGAGGGGGGGTGCAGTAACAAGCAGCCACGTGACAATTCAGCGTTGGACGATTTTGTCGGAGAGCCCCTGAACTGAACCTTGTGGCAGAACCCCGGGGTCCCAAATAAAGAGTCTAAAAGCGTGACGTTGAATTTGGAGAGAAAACCCGGAGGACCCCTAGAAAAATCCACTTGAGCACGGAGAGAGAGAGAGACGCAAACTCCAAATATACAGCAGCAGGCGTCAGGGTGAAGATCGATCCCACAAACTCCTGTATACTACGCGAGGTAGTCAGCATCTCCTAGCCACTATGATGAGAGACACGCAAACTCAAAATATACAGCAGCAGCAGGCATCATCAGAGTCGGGATCAAACCCACGACCCCCTGTATACCAGGCGAGGTAGTCAACATCTCCTAGCCATTGTTTCACGGCGTGCACCCTGTGTCATTTACACTTTGAATTTCGCAGCATTTCCATTCCTTCATTCTCGCAGAAATAATCTCAACGTTTGTGTCACATGACGGTTGATTTGGAGCGTTCACCGCCCTTTGGTTATAGTTGGTTTCACACAATTGAAATGTCTACTTATTTCTTTATGAATAAAATGCCGCGTCTGTTCGCCTCTTCAGGATGTACAACTTTGTTTTCCTGTTGCTCCAACTGAAAGTGCCACATCAGCAAAGATAAGCCAGCAACGGTTGAAGGTTATTTTTTGTTCACCATTGGCCACCAGATTGTTTGAGAGTCTTCATCCATTCTGAAACGTGTCCCAGAGGAACGGCCACTCCCGAGATGGAGCCATGGGCTCAGGCATTTGAAAGCGGAAATCTCGCTCTGAATCAGTTGGGTGGCATTTTATTCGCCTTTGTAACGCTGCCGCGTGGAACCTGCCTGGTCTATCAATCCTTGTGGAAGCTTCGGGTCTTCTCGGCCACGGTCATGCCCCCTCCCTTCTCTCTGCTTGTGTAATGAGCGACTTCCACGACACGTCGTATAGAGGGTACTTCTTTATTTCTCACACTGAGCACAACACAGGCCAGCACTGGTTCTTCCTCTTCACTGAATACAACTCGAGGCAATAACACCTCCACTGGCTACACACACAGCCGATCACTCGGCGAGGTCCCCTCGCCCTCACTCGTCTCCGCCGCTGGCTGGCGGCGTGACGATGACGGCGATGGAACCAACGCAGGAGATCTTCCACGTGGCCGGACGATGGAGAGCAATGTGGGTGAACAGCGACACAGCCAGGACCCAGGACCCCTCACCCGCCCCGAGCCACACGTCCGCTCCTCCTTATATCCCCCCAGGCGTGGCTAAGCCCCGCCTCCAGCCACGCCCTCTCGTGGAACGTTCCAGCAGGTTCCCGGAGCATCTCGGCTAGCCCCTCCTGTTACCTTTGCCCCAGATACGCCTCCTTCCCCGATTGGCTGTTACCTCTGTGGCTGTAACCGTGAAACTCTTCCCAGGCCAGCTGGTGTCACTTTGTCATGTCAACATAACCCTGTCATTACACTTGTGAAACGAGGACCCCTTCAATGGAACATCAGCGTTACACAACCAACGAAAAGATAATGCTGCTCGACTGATTTGGAGACCTCTGCTGTGAAACCGGAGCCGGTCATGAGCACACTGCCCAGGTATGGGAAACTCTCCACTCTCTCCACAACTGCCCCATCACCGATTGGGAGTTGTGGGGGTGGAGTGCCCGATGGTACAAAATGCCCAGGCAGGTGTTTCACACACACGCGCACACACACAACAACAACCGCCATTCGCCACTAAGTGGCGGTGACGTCACCACGACGCTTGTGCCAGGCCATGTGCACCTTAAGGCCACGTGAAGTGTCGAACGCCCGCCGGCAGGAGGTCACACACACACACAACACCAAAGTCATGGTGAGTTTGAAGTAATTCTGTCGAGCAGAACTTTGAAGGTTAATTTGTATTCACATCGAGTAAAGCGCCGCCCTCATCAAACACCGAAGACGTGTCTGCGGTGTACCAGTTGGCATGCTGGACTCCTCCAGGTCGCTGGTTCCATTCGATCTTCCAGCAAAGCAGATTCAATGTGAGCATGCTACTTCAGTCCCACATCATCTGCCCAACCAATAGTATTCATGGATTCATCACAGTGATTCAAGTACAAGGTCATGTGTGGTGGGGTAATGTGTGGGTACGACCACTTTGTCCAGAATGTTTGACAGGTGTGGGGTAGGTTGGTCAAATGCTATTAACTCTTTAACTAAACTCTTTGTTATTTCACTGGTAAGGCCCACTAAGCTATATAGCGCTTTTTTCAGAAGCAATCTGGCCACAAATGATAGCTCAACGAAGTGGCCTATCGTGTGGATATCTATAGCAGCCAAATATTCAACGCGTGTCTCTAAATGTGGAGGGGAAAACCGGACGACCCGGAGAAAAATCCATGGGACAACTCGGAGAAAGAGAGACACGCAAACTCCAAATATACAGAGTGGGGGTGGTGGTGATGGGGGTCGCTGCGCGGGTATTTAACGGGGGGCACATTCCATTAAACCCACGAATTGATGGTGTCACACTTGGACGTGACGACCAGAGGTTACTGAATATCGACAGTTTAATGATTGGGCAAGTTTCTTAAATCTGTCCAGCCAGTGGTTATCATGTTATGTGTACGCCGCAGTCTAGCGGGAGGTCGCGGTGAGGTGGGTGGGTAGGGGGTAAAGTGTGAATACGCCCAACTCTTTAAACTCCTCTGATCAGCATGGAAGAGGAGGCCAAACACACTCTGGAGTTCACTGGGACGGAGGCTCTTCCACCAGTAGAGGGCGTTAGCGAGAAATCCCTGTTGCCATTGATTTCGTCTGTGATGGTTTTCTGAGAAAAGACGTGGGCACAATAGCTGTTAGTTACCCCCAAAAGTCGTCTTGCGTATAGATGTTAGTGTATGAACACATTGTCCTGCTGCTGCGGAGGGAGCTGGTAGGAACGCGTTGGGTTGCTCGCTCAATGGCCTGCAGGGTCAACGGCCATGCTTATAAAGGGCTTATGATGATGATGATGGGCCATTGTGCCCCAGGCTGTGGTCAGATTTGTCATCTTGCACTCCAACAGCAGCGCTTAGGAGAAGCCACTGGGTGGCAGTAAGTGGCTGGGCTCAAATATCAATTGACAATTCAATTCGCGAGTGTCCATGTTGTGTTGTTGTTGTTGCTGCTGCTGCTGTTGCTAAGTTCTCCCCCACTCTCGTGTGAGCTTGTCCATGGTGTTGTTGTTGTGTTGTTGCTGCTGCTGTTGTTGTTGTGAGTGGGTGGCGTTGCAGCCCAGTAACGAACACTGCAGTTTAACACGAAGTAAGTAAAGACTTGCATGACAAATATCTGCCATCTTGTTGTTGTTGTTGTGGTGTTGTTAGATTGTTTAAATATTAACATCGTGACAAATATCTGCCATCATATGGCTGTGTTGTGGTTGTTGTGTTGTTGTTGTGGTGGTGGTGGTTGTTGTTAGATTGTTTAAATATAACATCGTGACAAATATCTGCCATCTTGTGTTGTGGTTGTTTTGATTTAAAGCTTTCGTGACTGCAGGGATTCACATTCTTGGTTCTTTCGGTAAAGTCACGTAGAAGGGAAATAATAGAAGAAGTTTCTGTTGCAAAAAACTTAGTCGCTAATGTCCCAATACTATCGGTTTAAAACAATAAAATTTCAACCTCAGAGAAGCGTCGAGAAGCACGTGGAAATTCCACATTCCCATGGCGCGAGTTTAGCCACAAGGAAGCCACAAGTCGCTGGCCAGCCTCACCACCCACCCCCTCGTTTGTGTATCGATCCCCGAGGGTCGATCAGCTCTGTTACTGTATTATTACCGTACAGTAATAACACAGTAACCACCTTCAAGAGCCGAATGGCTCACAGGGCTATACCTAATCAATGAACTTGAACCTTGCAAACTAACTCTTGACTCTATTGTAAGCGCTGGTTAATAAGAATAAGAATGCTGTTTTGTTTTTTAATGGCACCATACAAGAGCCCTTGATGCACATTGAGATTGGGTTGCTGCAGTGGCTAGGAGATGTTGACTACCTCGCCTGGTGTGCAGGAGGTCATGGGTTCAATCCCGACCCTGACGCCTGCTGCTGTATATTTGGAGTTTGCGTGTCTCTCTCTCATCATCATCACGGTGGCGAGGAGATTGTTAACTACCTCGTCTGGTATACAGGAGGTCGTGGGTTCGATCCCGACCCTGACGCCTGCTGCTGTATATTTGGAGTTTGCGTGCCTCTCTCTCATCATCATCACGGTGGCTAGGAGATGTTAACTACCTCGCCTGGTATACAGGAGGTCGTGGGTTCGATCCCGACCCTGGCGCTTATTGTATATTTGGAGTTTGCGTGTTCTCCCCATGGTCGTGTGGATTTGTCTCCGGGTCATCCGGTGTTTACCTCTACGTTTAGAATCAACTTGCGTTCAGAGTATTTGGCTGCTATAAACTTACACATAGGCTGCTTTGTTGAGCTATCACTTTTGGCCAGGTCGCTTCTGTTAAAAAACCGACATGACTCAGTGGGCCTTATTTGGTAGAAAAAATAAATGTGCAAATCCTGCGGTCCGTGACAGTCACACGTGGGGACCGAATGCAGTCAAGGATAGGTTCTTTTTTCAATCGAACCTTCTCACTGGTTACGCTGTGAATTGTTGTTGCATTCAATCCGCACAAGCGGTGTTCATTTTTAGTGATATTTTTTCAGTAACGGTGAAAAATATGCGTACGGTCGGAAAATTAAGCGAACTTTTTCGGGATAATAAAACCCCCCCAAACAAAACGTGTAAGACGTGGCAACGCTGTGCGTTGCTGTCACCGTGAATGGTCAGCCAGAACGGCATGGAATTAGTCTTTGCCGCATGCAGAAACACTTCCTCATAGGCACACAGATCCCCCGCAACCAGAGGTCGCAACCGGGTACCCGATACCCGTACCCTACCCGATAGCCGGCTACCCGTACCCAGCCAGGTACGGGTAGCCGTTTGCGACCCTGGTGCGGCGGGGTACGGATACGGGTCGGCCGTGAGTCACTGGTGAGTAACCGTTTGTCACTCATTTCGGGTAGGGTACGGGTACAGGTAGGGAACGGGTACCTGTACCCGGCCGGGTACGGGTACCCAATTGCGACCCTGGTGCGGCCAGGTACGGGTAAGGAATCAAAACCACGTTTGTGACCTCTGCCCGCAATGTAAAAGTTTATTCACAGACCTAAGCCATTAGTGGGACGGTGGGAGAAAAACAAACCTGGCCTTGGCAAAGCACGTGGCGTCAGTCTCGCCCGGTCATCCTCGCTGTCGATGTGATGATGTTCTAGATTTGAAGCTTTCGTGACTGCAAGGATTCATACTCTTAGGTTTTTTTCGGTAAAGTCACGTAGGTGAACAAAAATGATGTTCGTGTCAGATGTGATAGACCACACACTGGGAATGGAGGGGGCGGGAGGGGGGAGAATATATTAATAATAATAAAGTATCTTCTTGGTTCTTTCGGTAAAGTCACGTAGAAGGGAAGTAATAAAATAATACAAATAAAACATAATAAAATAATATAATAAAATAATATAATATAATAATATTATTATATAATAATATAATATAATAATATCATATAATAAAATAATATGATAATATAATTTTTATTTCTCTTCTACGTGACTTTACCGAAAGAACCAAGAAGATGAATCCCTGCAGTCACGAAAGCTTTACATCGAAATAACAAAGCAATGGATCTTTAGAAGCGAGCGTGAAGCAATGTTCACCACAGTTGCCCTCCTGGTTGTTTCCTTTGAGTGACACCCTTGAAGGTAAAACCGTCGGCAAACGCGCTGACGCGCCACTCTGCTCGGTCGCAGTGGCGAGCTACGCGAGCGCGGCGATGCGAGACCGCGACCCGGATGAGGACGACGAGGAGAGGCTGCAGATCATCGAGGAGGTGGACGAAGAGGAGGAGAAAGACGAGGTGGAGGTGGCGGCGGCGGCGGAGGATGACGAGACGAACTTAGAGGGGACCGGTGTCAATCCCGGCGTGGACAAGACTGCCGAGGCGCTGGGCAGTACGCAGGACGGGACATTGGCGGAGTGCGATGTGCCGGGCAGTGGGGCCACTCGCCGTGGTGGTGGTGGCGGTGGTGATGGCGGTGGTGGTGGCGGTGGTGGTGGTGGCGGTGGTGGCGGTGGCGGTAAGAGCGCACGTGCTCAGACTTCACAGCGTAGTTGTTAGCGTTGTGTTTAAAATGAAAGGGAAAAAAAAACACCTTAGTTCTTTCGGTAAAGTCACGTAGAAGGGAAATAATAAAATAATATTAATAAAACATAATAAAATAAAATAATTCTCACGACGTTTCGGCCACAACGCAAGCAGCCGTCCTCAGGTGGAGAACAGGTCTGACGAGAAGACAGACTCTATCTTCTTCTGACGACCTGTCTTCTGTCTTCTCGACAGACCTGGTTTTCACCTGAGGACGGCTGCTTGCGTTGTGGCGGAAACGTCGTGAGAATTATTATATTATGTTTTATTTTTATTATTTTATTACTTCCATTCTACGTGACGACTTTACCGAATGAACCAAGAAGATGAATCCCTGCAGTCACGAAAGCTTTAAATCGAAAAAAAAAACACGTTTGTAGCATTTGTCGACTTAACAACAAGAACTAAATCCACAGAGTATATGTTCTGCTCCAGCGAGCATTGAGGCAGCTGTGATCGTCTCACTGGGTACCGATTCATTGCCACTGGTGGGAATTTCACATTCCCATGGCGTGAGAGACCAAAGCGGTGACGGGCTGAATCAACTTCCCATCCCCAAATGACGATTTGAACTCGCAGCCTCCCGATTGCGAGCCACTTTCTCTACCCCTGGGCCACGTGGCCAAACGTTATTCTGGATTGCGGCTAATTTCACCAAGCGATCGTTACGTTCAGCGGTTCGGGGTGGGCCAACCAGAGCCGGGCGTGCCACGCTTGTGGCAGCGGCATCGCAAGACACCCGGCAATTGCGTATTTGCCAACGCAGGCAGTGGCATCTCCGTTAAGCGACGCATTCGCAGAGTGAGAAGTGGAATGAGAGGGAGGCGTGCAACTTAGATTAAGGCCATCAGTCTAACTCCGTACTACAACAAACAAAACACGGCCAAACCAAAAACACTTTTCGAAAATCACCAAAACAAAGCCATAAAATCTTCTTGGTTCTTTCGGTAAAGTCACGTAGAAGGGAAGTAATAAAATAATAAAAATAAAACATAAAATAATTCTCACGACGTTTCGGCCACAACACAAGCAGCCGTCCTCAGGTGAAGAACAGGTCTGTCGAGGCGACAGCGTCTAAAAGAAAACACCACCACGCTTGGCCATAAAAGCAATGAAACAGCGATCGTAGGAACCGTGACCGAATTTTCACGACAGACGACGTGAACAACACGGACCACCAAACTCGACAGCGGTCCGTCACATCGGTGGGATTGCGTCGTCTCTTCACGCACCACCAGCGGCCCCCTCGCCCCGTGCCTCCCCGCTAGGCCCGAGGACTCACGGCTCGTTTGCCGCGCCGCCGCTGCCGCCGCCGCCGCTGCTGTCGTGCCCTCACTGCGGCCGCGGCTACAAGCGTCGGGGCTCGCTGCGGAAGCACGTTCGCCGCCGGCACGAGGGGGCCCTCGCGGATCTCCACACATCACCGCGACCTCCCCGGGCGGGCCAGGTGACTGACCCCCCGTTTGCCGGCATCGTCGCACGTCTGAATGCGTCCGTCTGAATGCATCTGTCTGAATGTGTCTGTCTGAATGCGTCTGTCTGAATGCGTCTTTCTGAATGCGTCTGTCTGAATGCGTCCGTCTGAATGCGTCCGTCTGAATGCGTCTGTCTGAATGCGTCTGTCTGAATGCGTCTGTCTGAATGTGTCCGTCTGAATGCGTCCGTCTGAATGCGTCCGTCTGAATGCGTCTGTCTGAATGCGTCCGTCTGAATGTGTCTGTCTGAATGCGTCTGTCTGAATGTGTCTGTCTGAATGTGTCTGTCTGAATGTGTCTGTCTGAATGTGTCTGTCTGAATGCGTCTGTCTGAATGTGTCTGAATGTGTCTGTCTGAATGTGTCTGTCTGAATGTGTCTGTCTGAATGTGTCTGTCTGAATGCGTCCGTCTGAATGCGTCCGTCTGAATGTGTCTGTCTGAATGTGTCTGTCTGAATGTGTCTGTCTGAATGTGTCTGTTTGAATGTGTCTGTCTGAATGTGTGCGGGGGAATAGAAGTCGCGACGCGTCGTTGAGCTGCTTGCGGAGTCGCGCTTACTCGCCCCTACCCAACGCCCGTGCTGAAGAGCTTCATAGCTCATCTGATTCCCTCCGGTAAAATTGTTTTATTATTCTGATTCTCACTTCGCACCTCTGTTCCATCTTTGCGCAGAAGGGTCAGCCTCCCGCTGCCGCGAGCCACAAGTGCACAGAGTGTGGGAGAGACTTCAAGAGCAAACACCACCTCAAGGAACACTTCCGCATCCACAGCGGTGAGTGTGGAACAATTGCGACGTTTGGCAGAACGCACCCACCGACGTGATTTCCTTCATATTCTTAGGTTTTTTCGGTAAAGTCACGTAGGTAAAACATCAAAATTAATGAAAATAAAATAAAATTAAAATCACGACTTGATGCAGCTAATCCGGCTGTGACGGTCCCACCTGATGACGGAGACTTGTGTTGCCTCCGAAACGTCGTGATTTTTATTTTATTTTATTTTCATTAATTTTGATGTTTTACCTACACGGTGACTTTACTGAAAAAACCTAAGAATATGTATCCTTGCAGTCACGAAAGCTTCAATTCTGTGATTTCCTTCCTGCGCGTGTGTCTACAGCGCAGGCCGCATTCACCGCGTCACGCGGCACTTTGGATGATGCGTTTATAATGTTTTGCTTTGACACGACGACTTTCGCGACCGATATCGTCCACAATTCTGGCTGCCCACCTGATGACGCTGGTTGTAGTTACTGGCGAAAACGTCGCCGCACTTGAATTGCAAATGTCGTGGGTTTGCTCTCCAGCACGCCGGCGTGCTGAGCTCGTGTAACGAATCGGCACGTTGTGTTTCGCGTCGCAAACTTTACGAACCGGCCGTGTCGGTTTTTGACGACGCGTCGTTCACACTGACGCGATGTAACCCAGAAACCTCCGTCGTGGCTGTGTTTGTTTGTAATTTCCAGGGGAGAAGCCGTACGGGTGCCCAATTTGCAAGAAGCGCTTCTCTCACTCGGGCTCGTACAGCTCGCACAAGAGAGCCAACAAGTGCGTGGGCTCCGTCACGGCGGACGGCGCGGCGCGGGAGGCGACATCTCCAGTTGCCGCTGCCTCGACGGCTGACGCCGGCAAGATGGAATGGGCCGTCGCCACGTCTCCCAAAGCCACCCAGAGGTCAGGTCACGATGACAACGAGGACTTCCTGCGGATCAGTGGACCGGAGGCCACGGGTCGTCCCGCCGGCAAGATCAAGACCAAAGAGCCGGATCTGCACGAGCGTTCTTCCCACGTGGAAGGGGCGGCTCGCCACGCGTGCCGCTATCGCCACGAACCGTTTCCGAGCGCAGTACCTCTGCACCAACACGAGCGCTACCTCTGCAAGGTGAACGACGAGATCGACGCGTCGCCTCAACCGGCAGCGCCGCAGCCTCCGTCTCCGGCTCAACGAAAGAAGTCGAAGTCGTCGGCCGGAAAGGGGTTGAAAGGGAGCGGCGCTACCGGACTCGGAGACCAGTCGGCTTCCCTGAAGTCGTACTGCCTTGCCGGAAGTGTCGAGGCGAGTCCCGAGGAGTCGATG
This sequence comes from Lethenteron camtschaticum, assembly GCA_018977245.1. Classification (NCBI taxonomy): domain Eukaryota; kingdom Metazoa; phylum Chordata; class Hyperoartia; order Petromyzontiformes; family Petromyzontidae; genus Lethenteron; species Lethenteron camtschaticum. The sequence continues at coordinate 11,067 of WFAB01002944.1, read as the reverse complement.
AAGATGTCGTTGGCCATGAACCTCCCCAGAGACGTTTTCTCCAAGTGGCTGGAGGAGAAATTCAACGCGGCGGGCAGAGCGCCGGAGCACCGTGCGTCCGGCTCTCCCTCCCGCGAGCTCGGCCCGGCATCGGCTGGGCACGCCGGCCACGGCACGGAGGGAAGTCCGGAGCGGCACCTGGCGGGCTCGCCGACGGGTGCCCGATCCGACTCGGCGGCAGGTCACGCGGAGAGCGGGCAGCCCGCCGGCGTGGCGGACGGTCCTCGCCGCGGTCGAGACCAGGCCCGGCCGCTCGACTTGTCGGTGCCAAAGTTGAGCACGGCGAGGCTCGGAGAGACGGGCTTTGTCGAGTTCCACGATTCGAGCGGCGTTAAGCGCCAAGAGGAGCCGTTGGACTTGACTTACGCGAAGAGATCGCACGGCGAGCTGGACTCGAGTGCTTCTCACGTGACCGACGGCTCGTCGAGCAACAACGGCGTTGACCGTTTACACGAGAACAAGCCGACAATGAACACGGTCACTTCCAGCTACGGCAACGGTCCCGTGCTCGCGGCCTTTCTGCCGCCCGGTTTGATTGCGGCCCTCCACATGGGTGACCCCGGCCTGAGTCCCTACACGGGCCTGGACCAAGCAGCCTTGCTGTCCCACGTGTCACCGTACAGAGGCCTTGCGGACGCGGCTGCTCTCGCCGACTTCCACGATAAGATGCGCCACTTTGCACAGGTAAGAGCAACTGCTTGGAGTATCTCTGTGATATCTGTCTGCTTATATGTCTGTCTATGTTTCTGGTTCTGTGTTTAATCTCTCTCTCAAATTTAGCATTCTCAGGAAGAATGTAATCAAGCAGGTAGGGTGTTGACCGTTATGTTATCCGACTCTCTGTTGTATTACATTACATTTCTAAGTATACTAGATTTGTGTTTCTATTTCATTTATACCTGATGACGATTGCTTGTGTTGCAATCGAAACGTCGTACGCTAGTATTTAATTTAAATTATTATTTTATCTTTATACGTGACTTTACCGAAAGAACCAAAGTATAAACTGCTTGGAGGTTGCGCTGTTG